>BKCH01000357.1:72500-78670 GCA_008635985.1 Ficus erecta | reverse complement strand
TAAGTAAAAAGTAATAGTAATGTAATAGTAATTAAAGGATCTTATTTATTAAACATGCGCAGATATAACTACAGCTATCTATATACGCCCTTCTTTTTATTATATTATAGCTTTATTCGTTATTCGGAACTGCACCTGTCATGCTTTATCAAAATTTATCTTTTATAGATTAAATCTATAAAAGATAAATTGTAAAAATTGAAGCACGATAATTTCTTGAAAATTACCGATAGACATCTTATACAGATAAGATACCTGATTAGATAATATTTGTGTAACAATTTATGTTATAGGGTTTACATATATCCATAATTGCTGTTATAATTGAAATTGATAAGGATTTTTTTTTATTGAAAAAAAATCCTTATCAATTTCAATTTTATTATATCATTAGGGAAACGCAATTTTAGATTCAAATTCAAGAATCGTTCATGAATTTACAATCAATAGTTAATGGTTCAAATTTGTCCTGAATTTTTGTTTTTCTTTTGTGACTGAAAACTCTATTTGTTTTCTTTTTCAATAGAAAGGGGAAAGAAAGTCTTTAGATATTCGTGATTTTAAGATACAATCAATCGAAAGGATTGATCCCTTCCAAACAAAAAAGGAAGGTTTTTTTTAGGAAAGGTATTAAAGAAAACGAGATTCAAAATACAAGTACAATAAAAAAAGCAAAAGGGGAGATTTTGTCATATATTTTAGATCGTTTTGGCGGCATGGCCGAGCGGTAAGGCGGGGGACTGCAAATCCTTTTTCCCCAGTTCAAATCCGGGTGTCGCCTAATCAATAAAAGAATCGAAATACCTTATTTTGTCTTGTTGATATAACTTGAAAAATTTTTTTTTCCAGCAGAAGCAAGCAGAGGAAAAGGACTTTGGATACTTGCTTGATTCTTAAGTATCTAGAAGGGTTCTACTCTAATCAAATGAAAATGCTTTAAATACTTTAAATCCTTTCGCTAGAGGTTAAGAAAAGATTATAGTCGTGAAAAAGAACTGGTAAATTTTGATATGATAGCCCTTTCACTACTAATGTAGTGTCTACTGACTGGGTCTTGAATTAGATTGGATAGACGGACGGAGAATCTAATTAAATTATTAGTTGCGGAAAGAGCAGAAGATACTTTGTATACATACTCATGAAAGTATATGAGTACTCTGACATCCATTCAATAGTAATTAATTCGATTGAATGGATAATTGGCTTTTTCTTTAACTTTATTTATATATGCTTTTAGTTTATATATTTTTACTTAATTTATATATTCTATATTAAAGTTTTAATTTAACTGAAGTACAAAAATCAATTTTAAATTTTGATAATCTTGAGTCAAGAACGTAATAGGACGTTTTCGATTGGTTCATAGTGACAATCGAAGATGGTAAGATTGAGATCAAATAAATGGGAAAAATCGAAAAGAAATAAAGAAATAAAAATAGGGGTATGCGATAGATAATGATCTATCTTGATTCTATATTTTTTATACTTTTGACTTAAGGGCGACAAAAGAAAGAACGGGTCTTATTATTCTGACATATTATTAACATAACATTCCTTTGATACTTCTGAGACGTCAAAGGTTGTCTCTACGTATTTTGCTTGTACTTAATGTTTTCCGATTATACTAGAAATCTTCGAGTATAATCATTAGAACTTGGTCTAATTGAATTTATTGGATTGTTTCATCAATGGTGTTGGATCATAACTCCCTTTTGACTCTTCGCTGGTAATTCTACTATTATTAGTGAACAATAATTGAATAATTCCTTCATAGAGATCGAGGACATAATTTACATGGATATAGTAAGTCTCGCTTGGGGCTTTAATGGTAGTCTTTACATTTTCCCTTTCACTCGTAGTATGGGGAAGAAGTGGACTCTAGAAGTACTACTAATTGAGTTTAGGAATCAAACTGTATCAATTTTTTTATAGATCGTTCTGCAAAGACTATTTTTTAATTTATTATTTCAATTTCAAAATTGAATTTGAAAATATTTTCATTTCGAAGTTATATGTATTGGATTCTAGTGGAGTAATGTATTCTATAAATAATATATGAACTCTTTCAAATAATATATGAACTCTTTCAATCAAACAAAGATTTCAATTATTCCTTTGTTCCTATTTCGAAAGTAAAAGTGCTCCAAATGGTATGAAATCTTTTTCAATCGAATTCTTCATAAATCTTCTTATAGTGACAATGAGTAAGAACGAAACCTTTTATTACTATATACTTTACTTTTTCTTTGTTATTTTTTCCTTCTTTTTCTTTCCTCTTCAAAGAAAAAGAAAATAGTTCTGTTATTACATTACGTCGATACACTTTTTTACGGAAAACAACATAGACGTAGCGGTTGTCCAAGGAGATACTACACATAAGAAAATATTGTCTTTGGGCAAGTCACATATTGCGCACTTACCATTTGTGTTTTATTATTTTAAAGATTTTATTTAAAATATTATTTATGCTGGTCTCTTTTTGATTTCATATCATGGTTGAAAGGTTAAAATCGGTGAGGTTTATTAATCCTTTTCGAAATCCGAAGAGGTTCCCATGGAACCTCTGGATCCTTTGTCAACTGGTCAATTAATTACTTTTTTGTTGGAATGCTAACAAGAAGATTACTTGATTTTCTTTTATTATACCCATATCTACTTTTCTTTCATTGATTTGATTCTTTCTTTCTTTCAATGTATATCGAAATTCACATTAAATTAAAAAAGATAAGAAATCTAGGAATTAGAATCATAGAGTAAGAGTGGTCTTTCGATTATTTCAAATTGATTGGAATCAACACAATCAAATAGAAATGGATGAAGCAAAGAAATAGAATTGGGACATGGAACTATGTACATTATATATGGAATTGATATCTATATATGAAGATAATAATGTCATTGATATATATTATATTAAATTAACCTGTATCGTCTACAGCAAACTTTATAAAGTAAATAACAATACTAGTATTGTATGGTAGAAAAATATTTTTCTACCATACTATCTAGTATCTCATCGAATACTGCTCTCATAGAATACTGCTGATTCTAGTTCGATCATTTCATTTAAAACGTGAAATTTGAATCCTTTTATTTTATTTCTTCTCTTATAATCAGTGATAAGAACTAAAGAGTCACAAGTTTAATTCAAATTAATCACTTTGACTTACTGTTTTACGTATATTATAAGTAAAAAAGCAGTAGGAATTAGAATGAACAGTGCAGTAGCAATAATGCGAGAATATTTACTTCCATAATTTCCATCCTTTCATTTTTCTTTAATTCGCAATAACTCGGGATTTAATCCCATAGAGATGATAAATCTTTTGTCTGTAAATTCAATGGGATGAATTACATCGAGATATAATCGAATCGGATCAATATCATGAATAACAATATCTGACAAATTGATTCATCGTCAAGAATTGAATAGTATAACATAGGAAGATCTTTTATCCATAACCGAATTCCAAAGTCAATTTGATACAATCAAAAATCCATTTACTTCTTTACTTTATTTTTATTTCTATTTTATATTTTTCATTCTTTTATATTTTTATAATATAAAAATTAGCGCCCTCCTTGTACAATCATTTGATGAAGTATCATCTAACCACTTTTCCACTTACCATTGGTTACAAACAATAGAAGAAATTCAAAAAAATAACAAAGAAAAGAGATTCCTGTTAGCAATGAAATTCTACTGTTTGTACTCCCTTTCACAGAACAGAAATATGGAAGGATGAATTGATGTATTTTTTTATTGGATATTGGATTTGGATCCATCGGGACTGACGGGGCTCGAACCCGCAGCTTCCGCCTTGACAGGGCGGTGCTCTGACCAATTGAACTACAATCCCAAGAAAATAACATAATAAAATTAAGGTGTACAGTATACATATTCTTATGATTTTATTCAAATACTTTCGATATGGATATGAACTTTAGCAAGAGAGGCAGTGATTACTAATAATCTCTTCGTTATTTCCAAATTAATTGGATAGTCAATCTTTCAATGAAACAAGGTCCTTTTTTCTTTACTCTTTTCTTTAGACTTTACACTTCCAGATCTTGATATGAATCTAGATCTTTAGCAAAGATCAAAACTTGTTGGAAAAAGAATAAATAAATAGCGATAGGGGTAAAGATAAGATATATCAATATCAGAGAATTTGATCAGAGATTTTGACTTTTTTCTATTGGGATCGATGATTTCTGGAACAACAAAGGGCTTATATCATTTCATGGTGGATCGGCGAATTATTGGGCCGAGCTGGATTTGAACCAGCGTAGACATATTGCCAACGAATTTACAGTCCGTCCCCATTAACCGCTCGGGCATCGACCCGGAAAGAATCAATCCAGGCTTAGTGATAATCCACGATCAACTTCCTTTTGTAGTACCCCTACCCCCAGGGAAGTCGAATCCCCCGCTGCCTCCTTGAAAGAGAGATGTCCTGAACCGCTAGACGATGGGGGCATACTTGCCCAACCGTCATAATACTATGATCATAGTATGAATAGTTTTTTGAAATTGTCAATATAATGGAATCATATGACTCAATGCGAAGGATCCTTCTGTCTTTCACGATTATATATATATAATCTTTTGATTATTTAGATTCCTGAATCGTTATCGTTCATTCTAATCGACATTTTATAATTCGATAAATAAATCTATTTCATTTTTTTTTCTTAAAATTTTTAATTTTAATAATATAATATTATTAATAATTTCAATAATTATTAATAATATTAATATTAGTAATATTATTTATTTTTAATAAATCTTATTTTAATTTGATTTAGTTTGGGAGACAAGCTGAATCGCTTTATTTTATTAATGATTCGATGAAATATTTGGGATCTAGGTTGAATTGGTAGGTACATGTATCAATGAAATGCCTTTCGTTATGATGGCAATTAGGATCCGTCTTGAAAGAATCCTTGCATTGATTGATATTTATGAAATCAATATCATTAAACCTCTTTTTTTTTTACTTATACTTACAAGTATATCCTATACTCATTATGTAAATAAGATTTATCGTTCCTGAGTGAACCACTATAACGTTTAAGATATATTATAACGTATAAGATGTATTTATATACATATAACATATAATATGGATATACACTAAACACATAGTGACTAGTGGCTTATTCAGGAATTGAATCAAATATGCCCTTTTAACTCAGTGGTAGAGTAACGCCATGGTAAGGCGTAAGTCATCGGTTCAAATCCGATAAGGGGCTTTAGTTTTTTCATAAAACTACCGCGGTAGTATTCATATTTATTAAGTAATAAAATATTATTAATATTTTTATTACTTAATAAATAAGTAAGAAACCTTATTAATTATACTATACTAAATAGTATAGTAATTAGAGTTATAAGGTTGAACATTTCCTATTATGTTTATTATAATAATATTTTATATTATTAATGATATAATGACTAGTATTAAGTTTAGACTGAAAAATAATAAGTTGTCTACTTGAATCGACAAATATTTCTATTTTTTATTATTGCATAAAATCAATTAGAAATCAACAAAAGAAAAAAGTAAGTGGACCTAACCCATTGAATCATAACTATATCCACTATTCTGATATTAAAATTAAAAATTGGAACAGTGGATCTTTTTTTTTTTTCATTTTAATATTTCTTTGGACTAGGCGGTAATCTGTCGATATTGCCGATTAAATCTTCTTGTTCCTAGATGTTCTGTTCTATAAAAGGAATAAATTGCTATTCCCTTCCTTTCCAGAAAAGGTTTTATTCCAAGTCACAACATAAGAGATGTTTTAACTATATTTTATTCTATGTTTTATTCCAGAACACAAGACAAGATCCATTTATATCGTATTATTTATATCTTAGAGACTTATATATATATCATATCGTAGTCTCATGTATCAAATATTTACATCTAATCTATATGGATGGATACGATATTTTTGTTCTGACAATGTGATGAAAATGGGTGCGAGAAAGAGACTTTTATTTATAGTCTCCTTATTATATTTTAATTGAATATTGTATTGAATTTCCTAATAGGAATCTTTTGAAAATAAAATATAAAGAATAAAAAAGTAATAAAGTAATCAAAGTATATGATACTGAAATAGTTTAATACACATAGAAATTAGAAGAATACATAAAAATA
>BKCH01000357.1:52500-62500 GCA_008635985.1 Ficus erecta | reverse complement strand
TTATGTCTTACGTAGAACATATTACTATATACTCTATTCCAAACCGCGTGAACAGTCATTAGTCATTACTAAGAGACATTTTAGTATTTCTATTTAGTCATTCGAAGTTCTCTTTTATTAGTTTTAATTGCTGAAAAGAAATATATTTTTTATTTTATCTCTATATTGTTTATCCCTACGAAATACTAGACGAAATAGAACGATTTTAATTTTAGAAGGGATATAATGAAATTTTGTGATTGGGTTCTTCCTAGAGAAACGATTCGTTTTATTTGACTGATCGATACAACAAACAATTAATTATAACAAATATATGATTATAAGAAATATAAAGATTCTAAACTTAAATTAAATAAATAATATTAAATTAAATATAAATAATATAATATTTATAGTAATTAATAAAATAAAAAAAAAAAAAAGATATTATTATTCGAAACGCCTTGTGATCTTCAACCAATTCTGCGCTTCAATATAATTACCGGGAGTAAGCGCTAGAGCTTGTTTCCAATATTCGGCAGCTTGATCGAACCAAGCTTCCGCAATTTCAGAATCTCCTTGTCGAATGGCCTGTTCTCCCCGGTCGGAATAGGTGGGTAAATTCCTTCCCTTAGAACCGTACTTGAGAGTTTCCGACCTCATACGGCTCAGCCGTCAAGTTCTTTTGGCGTCCCTTTTTTAATCTACCATATCTAATTGAATGAGATTTATCGTGGATCCGTGGATCTATCCCATTTTTTTCTCTCGAGTTAACCAAAAGAAAAAGAGGTTATGGTTATAAGTTTCAAACTTGAGTTTTACTTACTAATTTAATCAGTTTTCTCTTTTCTCCCACCTTCATAAAGTGCATAGGCATCTCCACTATTATTAGAGTTTTCTAAAAAGGTAACTATCTCGGTTTCATATATGAATTTCTATAGAATCTGTGAAAAAGACTTTCCTTTATAAGAAGGAAAAGGCTTACTATCTTTGGGATCTGATGCTACACCGCTGCTCAATACCTTAGGGGATCAACTCTATTACATAAGTTGATTCCTAACTTTTATCTCATATCATGACATAAATAAGCAGTCCGTATTATCGGCCCAAAACCTCGCGAATTGATCTTTACGGCGCTTTCTCTATCAATTAGATCCTTTATCCATAGAATTATTTAGGCATACCTATTTCTTCATATTCATATCTCAAATTCTATGAAGTTTATTTCTTTGCTACAGCTGATAAAAATCGTTGTTTTGGACGATACATATGTAGAAAGCCTATTTTTTCTAGTAATTATTAATAGATTTGCTCTTTTATTCCCTTTTTATTTCTATAGTGGAGATAGTCGCACGTAATGACAGATCACGGCCATATTATTAAAAGCTTGTGGTAAGAATGGGTTTCGCTCTAGTGCACGAAAATAATATTCCAAAGCTTTCGTATGTTCTCCGTTTCGTGTGTGGATAAGGCCTATGTTATAGAGTATATAACTTCGATCATAGGGATCAATTTCTAGTCGCATAGCTTCATAATAATTCTGTAAAGCTTCTGCATAATTTCCTTCGGATTGAGCGGACATCCGTTACGGTCGTCATTCGATTTAAAGAATCTCCGTTTCAGAACCGTACATGAGATTTTCATCTCATACGGCTCCTCCTTTATGTACATAATCAGAATAATACATGGAATCAAAAAAGATTTAAATATTCTCATTATAAACTGAGCAGGGCTGGTGTTTTTACAAAAAATCTCTAGCCAACCTTCTTGTAAAAGATCTTTCCTTAACATCTAGTATGTTGGTACTAGATAAAAAAAGTGACTCCAGTAATTTCTTTGTCTTAAACGCATCTTAATTTTCAGGAATAAGTCACTTCAACAGTCTTCGATGGTTATACGGGTATCCAAAACACAAACTAGATGGATGTTTGTTGTCCCAACCATTCTTCTTAGTCCCGATCCTGATAAGGAAAAGGGATAATTTATAACAAAGTTTTCGTGTTGTTGATTCCTAGGAGTAGTGCCTCTTCCTCTATGCCTCCTATTGGTACTAATGGAGTGAGTTTGACTTAACCCATACCATAGGTATAACCTTTCGCTCAATACTCTAGAATCGACAATTGAAGCATTTGAGGTTGCATTAATCGGGGATACACGACAGAAGGGCTCGTTTTATTTACAAACTTCACCTTCAACAAGCGTAGATTTATTTCAATAATTTTTTTTCTTTCTATCCCGAATGTGTCTTCCTCCTAAGAAGACTAAGAGTGGTAAAAAATAAAAAAAAAATATATATATATATATAAATAAAATAAATAACTAAATTAAATTATAAAATAAATAAATAAAAAATATAATAATCAAATCGCACCATCTCTGTAATAGGCAAATGCCTCTTTCTCGCCCAAAGTTGTCGGAATTATTCGTAATAAGATATTGGCTACAATTGAAAAGGTCTTATCAATAAAATTTCCATTTATTCGAGATCTAGACATAGGCAGAAAGTCATTCTATAATTTCTTTTAATTACCTTTTGTGAGAAAATAATCCCACAAACAACGGAATTTTACAATACGAAATAACATAAAAACACACTCAGTAAAATTAAACTTCGACTCAAATTGTTTCTTTTTGACAGGAATCAATAAAAACTAAGAAATATTTGAAGCCGATTGGATTTCATCCAAATGTAAATTAAATTTTACATTTAAATCTAGTATTATAAGAATATAGGAAACTATTCTGATTTCATCAAAGTTGAAGAATGAACGAATTTATATCCTAATCTGTAGGATAATTCGAAAAGTTTTGATTGAATTATGATCCAAAGAGGAAAAAGAATCGAATAATCGTTCTATGATGGATGAAAATAGAATAACCGCCCGTTTTGTGTTGTGTATATAACGGATATACGCTATACAATCAAATATAAAGATTCCTGGGGCGTTTCATGAATTTGGAATAAATCTATGGGGTAAGGGGTTATTGTTGAAAGATCTAAAATTGGAAAGTCATTTTAGAATTTTTATGAAAATAGAATAAGAGTCTAAACTAAATATAATCATGATCTAAAGGTAGCCATTAAACATAGTCTAAAAAAATGGATCAATCGGTGGAGTCGTTCCAATTCAGGGATTTAATTCGGTATAAATATTCAAAAATAAAGTCGGGAGTGCCTTCTTTGTAAACATGAATAGATACCTTATATTTATTGGTTTAAATATTTTGTCTCACAAAATTATTTTTATCCCCCGCCAGCCTCGAATAAGGGTTTGGCAGCGTTTTTCTTTTATAGTTAAAATAGAGTGTACGCACCTATCCAAAAACCTAAATATGAATCACTATTCATTCGGTTTATGAACCATAATCATTATGCAGGAGAGATGGCCGAGTGGTTGAAGGCGTAGCATTGGAACTGCTATGTAGGCTTTTGTTTACCGAGGGTTCGAATCCCTCTCTTTCCGTACCCTTCAACCTAATTCACCAATGTTATTGATCGCAATATATCAAATAACAATGCATACCATTATTCCAACAGTTATACATATGGCTTCTCTATTCCTAATCCTAATTTCTGTGGTATGGATTATACTGGAAAGAATGGACAAGGAATGAAGATCTCCCTATCAATCTATGATACATGAGTGGGAAAAAATCCCCGGATAAAACGCCTTCCTGAGGGTCTCTTTATATCGGTGAAAGGAAGGGCAAAATTGTCCGAATCCTTCTTATTTTAGTTGTGTTTAAGTCTGACGAGAATAATATTCTACAACTAGCAATTCATTTATTTTCAAACCGACGCATTTACTATCTATTATTTGATTGACTGATCCTTTATATTGGAATGGGTGAAGAGTCAAATGTTTTGGCAATTCCTCAGGGGAGGATGAATCAAGATAATTTTGAACCAGAGACTTAGATTTTTGTTCATCTCTCACTGTAATAATATCTCGGGGTTTGCATCGATAACTTGGTATATCTACTATACGACCATTAACTAAAATATGTCTATGATTAACCAATTGCCGGGCTTGAGGAATAGTTGAAGCCATACCTAATCGAAAAAGGATGTTATCCAACCGCATTTCAAGTAATTGTAGTAAAACTTGACCTGTTGACCCTTTTGCTTTTCCGGCTATACGAACGTATTTAAGTAATTGTTGTTCTGTAAGACCATAATGAAAGCGCAATTTTTGTTTTTCTTCTAAACGAATACGATATTGAGATTTTTTACCGGGGCGTAATTGATTTCTAAGATCACTTCCAGCTCTAGGTTTTTTACTAGTTAATCCCGGTAAAGCCCCCAAACGACGTATTTTTTTGAAACGAGGCCCTCTGTAACGCGACATAAAGACTCCTTATAAAGTTTCATAAACCTAAATGAAATTAAACTAAACTAAATGATAAATAGAAAAATGAAAAAATATAATTAAAATTAAAAATAATAAATTAATCAAAATTTATTGAAGTATTGTATTCCAAAGAAAAATTCGAAAGAATAATTAGATAAATTGTATATCAATATCCGGGCCTTAACTTAATATATTATATATATATTATATAATATATCGTATTAAAATTAATAGAAAATAGAAAATTTTTTTTAAGTTTAAGGGTTCTTTTCTTGATTGATTTGGTCTACATAGATCAAACTCCTCCAATTTTTTTTAATAATTGGAAGTTCTTATGAGATAATAGATCAGTGCCCTTTGGGAAAGGGGGAAGAAGCCTTTTCAATTTCTTTGATTTCATATTATCAACTATGCAAAAAAAAAAGCAAACATATGGAAAAAGCCAGCTATCGGAGTCGAACCGATGACCCTCGCATTACAAATGCGATGCTCTAACCTCTGAGCTAAGCGGGCTCGCATAACATAAATTGGACACACATAGGAATTTAGTAAACTACTGGAATCTTAAATCTTAGCTATTAACTGTTCACTCTTAACTCTTCACAATTATTATGAATCTAGAATAATTTCTATTAATATAAAAACTATATAATAGAATTTCAAATAAATATCGGATATTTGAATATTATAGAACATAACAATTAATATACCGATTAATATATTCATTAATATATTAATATAGCAATATATAATCTTGATCTATTTATCATAGCAAATACATGATTATCAATAATCAATATCTTATAATCAATATCTTAATTAGCTTAATTTAGTTAATTAGATAATAAGATTCTTTTTGATTTTTGAATTTAAATGATATTTAAAATTCAAAATTCTTTTTTTTTTTTTACTAATCTAATTCTATTGTCTATTTCTTTAATATTAAAATATTTTATTAGTTATTTTAATACTATTAAATTAGTATATAAACTAAACTATTAATTTTATTACATTAAAAATTTTCATTTTCTATCTTATCTATTTAGAATTTTAAAGAGAATCTAGTAATTAAATTACTATAACTTACTAATTAAAGTAGAATCTTATTCTAGTATTCGATATATATAGAATATAATTAATACATATTAATTACATTAATTAAGATTTTACATTATAATAATAATATTCGAAATAATTTCATTCTAAATTTAATTATTCAAAAAAAAGGAATTAATTATTAGTTATAGCCATTAGATTCGTTATGGTTATTAATATTATATTCACTTATTAGTTATTTTTAGTTAGCAAAGATAAGAGCTAAGACGAAAACAAAAGAATCGACCGTTCAAGTATTCAAGATTGTACGCTAAAAACGATATAAATAGGGAAATATATGTAAAATATATATTAAGCAGAATTATAATATAGGTGTAATAATACTATACATTTATATATAATAATATAGTATTAAGTATACTATATATGTGATATGTATCCATCTAGATTATATATTGATTTGTGGATAGAGAAATAATAGAATCTTTTCTAATTGTATCAAATATGAGTTTCCGAGAGAGATGAAAGAAGATAGACAAGAAATCCAAATATAAGAAAACAGTTTTCAATATGCGAATCGCTATCTAATGAATTCAACAGTTCCATCATATCATAATATAAATGAAATAAAATAAAAAGGAAAAAGGTATCATAATGAAATCCTAATCACAAACCAAAAGAGGGGATATGGCGAAATTGGTAGACGCTACGGACTTAATTGAATTGAATTGAGCGTTGGTATGGAAACCTACCAAGTGATAACTTTCAAATTCAGAGAAACCCTGGAATTAAAAATGGGCAATCCTGAGCCAAATCCGGTTTTCTGAAAACAAACAAGGGTTCAGAAGGCGATAATAAAAAAGGATAGGTGCAGAGACTCAATGGAAGCTGTTCTAACAAATGGAGTTGGCTGCGGTGCGTTAGTAAAGGAATCACTCCCGAAAGGATGAAGAATAAACCTATATACGTATACGTACTGAAATAGTATCTTCAAATGATTAATGACAACCCAAATCCGTATTTCTTTTAATTTTCATGAAAAATTAAAGAATTATTGTAAATCAATTATTAAGTTGAAAAAAGAATTAAATATTCATTAATCAAATCATTTACTCCATCAAAATCTGATAGATCTTTTGAAGAATGGATTAATCGGACGAGAATAAAGATAGAGTCCCATTTTACATGTCAATATCGACAACAATGAAATTTATAGTAAGAGGAAAATCCGTCGACTTTAAAAATCGTGAGGGTTCAAGTCCCTCTATCCCCAAAAAGGCCCATTTGATTCCCTAATTATTTATCCTACCTTCTCATTTCGTTAGCGGTTCAAAATTCGTTATCTTTCTCGTTCATTCTAATTTTACAAACGTATCTGAGCGAAAATCTTTTTCTTATCACAAGCCCTGTGATCTATATGAAAGACGTACAAATGAACATCTTTGAGAAAGGAATCCCAATGTTAAATTTGAATAATTAAAAATTCATTTTATTACTCGTACTGTACTGAAACTTACAAAGTCTTTTTTTGAAGATCCAAGAAATTCCAACAAGGCCTGGATAAGACTTTGCAATTCCCCTTTCGTCTTTTTAATTGACATAGACCCAAGTCCTATATTAAAATGAGGATGGTGCGTAAGGGATGGTCGGGATAGCTCAGCTGGTAGAGCAGAGGACTGAAAATCCTCGTGTCACCAGTTCAAATCTGGTTCCTGGCACATGAGCAATTTGTATGAGTATCTATTCTACAAATTAATTGATATGAGTCGCCATGCATATTCATTAATATAGTATAAAGCATGATACATATTTATCCATCTAAATATCTGGGGATGTACTCCTTTTATTTTATAGAATAAAATAGTTAAAGATGAGTAAAGAGCATATGTATATACTCTTTTTGATATGTATAAGATAAAGTATGTAAAAGAAAATATTAATACTTCAGACATATTACAAAAGGTAAATTGGTTGGTTGAAAAACCTAAAAGTCTAGTCTAGGGGAGTTGAGGGGTGCGAATAGCCAAGATTCATCTCCGATACAGTACAAATACAAATAGAATCTGATCCCCTTATCATTTCTTTCTATTTTCTTTTCATATTTTATTTCTTTATTTCCTCCTATGTGACTTTCTGGAGCCCATCTAAATGACGTGCGCGGTACATAGTTCGACATCATGAACTCTTTGAGTTTCATCCTATTGACTGGGCTTATCCTCCCAAAAGTATCTTCAAAATCAGAAAATCTTAATGAATCTCTCTAATTGTATTGTCGTTTTTTTTATTTATTTTATTCATTATTTAGCTTATCCATAATATGCATAATATGTTAATGAGACTTCATCTCTTTGAATATCTAGAGTTGTAGTTGTGGTAAAAGGTGAAGATTAGTTTCTGATTATTCAATGAGCATCTTGTATTTCATAAAAATTAGGAGCAATATAATCCTTACGTAAAGGCCATCCTATCCAGCTTTCAGGCATTAAGATACGTTTCAGACGTGGATGATTATCATAAGAGATTCCTAACATATCATAAGATTCTCTTTCTTGAAAATCCGCACTTTTCCAAATCCAAAAAACAGACGGAATTCTAGGATTCCTCCTTGGGGCAAATACTTTTATGCATACTTCTTCCGGTTGATCTATACCATACTCTATTCTCGTAAGATGATATACACTGGCTAATAGTCCGCCCGGTGCTACATCATAGGCACATTGGGAACGTAGATAATTGTAACCATATACATATAAAATGACAGCAATGGAATGCCAATCCTCGGGCTTTATTTGTAAAGTCTCTATTCCTTGGTAATCGAACCCCAAAGATCTATGAACTAGCCCATGTTTGATTAACCAAACAGACAAACGACCCTGCATCTTTTTTCTCTCTCCCACATTTTTATTTGTATTTATTTGTACTAAGTATTACAAGATAATTATTTCACATTTACGATAAAATTTCTGAAGATTGACTCGCTGTTTGTTATTCTGTACCTGTACAAAAGGATCTTGTCTAATTCACTAATTCGTGGGAAGATACTGAATTTTTGTATTTGAAAAATGTTTCAGTGGGGATCTCTGAAGTAGATGGTGATTGATAGAGTAATCCTTGATTATAATTTCCAGTATGAGTACTGCGTCCAACACGAAACTTGTGGCTGGTAGTAAAACAACGATTCTCCTGTTGAGATCTAATTCGATCTTCATAGATTTCTCGAGATATTTTCTTACGAAGTTTTGTTATAGCATCTATAACAGCCTCCGGTTTAGGAGGACATCCCGGCAAATAAACATCCACAGGAATTAGCTTATCGACCCCCCGAACAGTACTATAAGAATCGGTACTGAACATCCCCCCCGTTATTGTACATGCTCCCATAGCAATAACATATTTCGGTTCCGGCATTTGTTCATATAATCTTACTAAAGAGGGAGCCATTTTCATTGTTACTGTGCCTGCTGTTAGAATTAGGTCTGCCTGTCTAGGACTAGATCTTGGTACCAGTCCATAACGATCAAAGTCAAATCGTGAGCCTATTAATGAAGCAAATTCAATAAAGCAACAACTGGTACCATAGAGAAGTGGCCATAAACTGGAGAGTCTTGACCAATTTGAAAGATCGCTTGATGTAGTTGAAATGACTGAATTTTGGGTTGTTCGATCAAGTAAGGGAAACTCAATAATGGAATTCATAACCGTCTCAATGTTATTTTTTTGTTTATTGTCGGATGAATATTCAAGAGCTAAGACCATTCCAATGCTCCTTTTCGCCATGCATAAATTGAACCAACAATTAGGATAAGCACGAAAATTAAAGCTTCTATAAATACGGATACCCCCAATACATCGAAACTCATTGCCCATGGATAAAGAAAAACTGTTTCAACATCAAAAACAACAAAAACTAAAGCAAACATATAATAACAGATTCGAAATTGTAACCAAGCATCTCCCATTGGTTCTATTCCCGATTCATAACTAGAAAGTTTTTCTGGTCTTTTGCTAATCGGGGCTAAAACTCCGGAAATTACAAATGCAAAAATAGGAATAACACTTGATATTATTAGAAATGCCCAGAAAATATCATATTCGTAAAGCAGAAACATAGACCTACTCCCATTAATGTAATGTGGAAAATATATCAGATTAGTCAATCCGAATTGGAATTAATTGTCAAGTCATTCATAACTGTTTAATCAAAATAAGCATTCATTTTGATCAAATCGCTTAGTTTCGTTTGTTTGTTGCGGTATATGTTTTGTTTCAAGATTCTCTACATCCACTCGAATCTCATTTCTATTCCATTTACTTCGATTTTATTTGATTTTATTTCGATAGAGATATAATAAATTTAAGTATTAACTATATATTTCTCTTAATACAAATAAGAGTCCTTCGTTTTTGCCTTAATTTCAGATTATCTCTAAAGAAAAAGAATAAAAAAAAAAGAAATGAGAATTCTATTTGTAATTGTAAACCTTTTTTTTTACTTTATTTCTTTTATAGGTTATAGGATTATTCTTTTTTTAATAGGGCTATACGGACTTGAACCGTAGACCTTCTCGGTAAAACAGACCAAACTTACTACTATCAAATTGATTTGAACTGTT
>BKCH01000357.1:30000-45000 GCA_008635985.1 Ficus erecta | reverse complement strand
GGCGTTCTGAGTGAGTTATTTCAGCTTCATGCTTTCTTTCCTTTGACTCAAACTTCAATCAAGTAGAAAAAAACAAAGCTTTAATTTAATAAATTATTAAATTAAATATATTTAAATATATTAAGATTATATTTAAGATTATATAGATTAAACTCTTCAATTTTCTATTAAAGTTTCAAGATTATAAGATTCTAATATACATATACTAATAAAGATTTAGAATAGATACAAAAAAATAGACTAATAAAAATAATGAATAAAATAATAAAAAAAGTAAAGTGAATTATCGTAGATTATCGTATATATTTCATGTAGAAACATATAGAAATGATGAATAAGCCCATTTATTTAAACTTTTAATTTACATTTATATTTATTATATACTTAACTTAATATATGTTTAAGTATGCATCTATGTTATATACTTTGATATACTTATATAATCTATTTAATATATTATATATATATTAGTATCTCTATATAGATTACTATTTCTACGCCCTATTAGATTTATTCCTTATTAGTATATACATAATATACTCTTATATTCTATATTCTTTAGTATTGTATATACTCAATACTCACTTAAGTAGAATTCTATATATATAGTATAATTGAATATATCTTTATAACAATAACAGGATAAAATGTTAATATAACAACAAATATAACAATAAATAAGAGGTACAAATATTAAATTATTAAATCGAGGTACTCATTCTATGACAACTATCAGCAACTTACCCGCTATTTTTGTGCCTTTAGTAGGCTTAGTATTTCCGGCAATTGCAATGGTTTCTTTATCTCTTCATGTTCAAAAAAACAAGATTTTTTAGATATTATGGGATTTAATCTTATCTATTGTTTTTTCAAGACTTAGGCTTACTTGGATCATAGTACAATTCTCTATGTAGTAGAATATGGTATAATGTGTAGCTTCTTCCGAACAGAAGTTCGTATGCATAAACACGATCTATGGGAAAATGAATTATAGCTATTTGAAGATAAATCATTATCGGGATGAATTTCTGAAATGTAAAGTCAATATATCTAAATGTCTGTGGATATCTATAAGAAATCATAAAAAAAAAAAGATGTTATTAGTTTAGTTTATCTCTAAGCAATTGATGAATTACTCCTAAAGCTTCACATCATAATAGTGCTAGTCGATGAGGATTACTTCGGAAACAAAAAGATTAAAGTCAAATTTATTGGGGTTTATCTCCCAATTACAATAAAATGCAACTAGATCTAATATAGTATGAGTTGGCGATCAGACCGTATATGGATAGAACTTATAGCGGGGTCTCGAAAACCGAGTAATGTCTGCTGGGCTTTTATCCTTTTTTTAGGTTCATTAGGGTTTTTATTGGTTGGAACTTCTAGTTATCTTGGTAGGAATCTTATACCGTTATTTCCCTCTCAGCAAATAATTTTTTTTCCACAAGGAATCGTTATGTCTTTCTATGGAATCGCGGGTCTTTTTATTAGTTCATATTTGTGGTCCACAATTTCGTGGAATGTGGGTAGTGGTTATGATCGATTCGATATAAAAGAAGGAATAGTATGTATTTTTCGTTGGGGATTTCCTGGAAAAAATCGTCGCATCTTTCTCCGATTCCTTATGAAAGACATTCAATCCATCCGAATAGAAGTTAAAGAGGGTATTTATGCTCGTCGTGTCCTTTATATGGAAATCAGAGGCCAGGGGTCCATTCCCTTGACTCGTACCGATGAGAATTTGACTCTACGAGAAATTGAACAGAAAGCTGCTGAATTGGCCTATTTCTTGTGTGTACCAATTGAAGTATTTTGAAAAAAGGCGAATGCTTTCTTATTCTTAGCAAAAGGGAAAAAACTATAACTCAAGAATTCTCTTTCTCTTTTTTCTATAGCATAACTTAACTGAAGTTTCTGCCGAACTCTGATTAGAACAAAAAAAAGTAAACGTACACGGACCAATCCTAAAGCGAAATAGTTTTTATCCATAAATTCTTTTTTATGAGTATGTAAATCCACTTAAATCAATTCAGTAACGGAACAAGTAAGAAATCGGAATAAAGAATTTCTCTTTTTTTTTTTTCAATATTGTGAATTTAGTAAATACAGTATAGATTCTCTCTTGTAAATCATCTCTCCTTTTTTGTTAATCAACATTTTTTATCTTTTTTTGTGCTATTTAATTACCAACCGATTGGACCGCTTATAATGATAACATTTCTATCTTGTTTTGACACTCATTTTTGATCATAGCATCGCAGTATTCTTCAGAAAATTCTATCAATTATTCCGGGTGGCCAGCGATTTTTTTTTTTCGAAATCTTTGGATATTTTGATAAACTGGGAGTTCTTTCGTCTCGAAATTCGAATAATATTCATTATTTGAAATGGCTTTTTCGTGCATTCATCCAAAGGGGACAATTGCTTCGAATCATATATTTTGAAAGAATATTCTATAGAATATTCTAGTTTATTTATTTCTTCATTCAATTTGAAGTGGAATCTTTCTTATTCTATTTCTGTATTTCTATATTGTTTTTCTGTATTCTTTCTAAATTCAAGGACCAACCCATTGTCATTGTACGGAATCACAAATAAAAAACGGAGAATAGGCTCATTGTAATGTAATAGAACTGATATTTGATATAAATCTTAGTATCGTATAGAGAGAGTCGACGAATGAGATGAGTTCATTTCAAAATTCACAGACGAGCAAATGGCAAAAAAGAACGCATTTATTTCCCTTTTATATCTTGCATCGATAGTATTTTTGCCTTGGTGGATCTCTCTCTCATTTACATTTAATAAAAGTCTGGAATCTTGGGTTAATAATTGGTGGAATACTAGGCCCTCCGAAATCTTTTTGAATGATATTCAAGAAAAGAATATTCTAAAAAAATTCATAGAATTAGAGGAACTCTCCCTCTTCGACGAAATTCTAAAGGAATACCCGGAAAGGCGTTTACAAAAGCTTCACATTGGGGTTTACAACGAAACGATCCAATTAATCAAGATGCACAATGAGGGTCGTATCCATACGATTTTACATTTCTCAACAAATATAATTTCTTTCGTTATTCTAAGTGTTTATTCTATTCTAAGTAATGAAGAACTTATTTTTCTTAACTCTTGTCTTCAAGAATTTCTATATAATTTAAGCGACACAATAAAAGCTTTTTCTATTCTTTTATTAACTGATTTATGTATAGGATTCCATTCGCCCCATGGTTGGGAACTAATGATTGCCTCTATCTACAAAGATTTTGGATTTGCTCAAAATGATCAAATTATATCCGGCGTTGTTTCTACTTTTCCAGTCATTTTAGATACAATTTTTAAATATTGGATTTTTCGTTATTTAAATCGTGTATCTCCGTCACTTGTAGTGATTTATCATTCAATGAATGATTGAAAAATGATCGACCGATCCAATTATAATGTTTCTTACTTTGTAACATAAGTAAAACAGTCAAAATTGTACTTATTTTTTCTACCCACCCGGGGGATTCCTTCAATATTCGAGTAAAATTATTTCATTAAAGAACAGAATCATAGATAGGAAACTATACTAGTGACTTATCTAATTTTATTGTAGAAATTTTCGGGATCAATGATTGGACTATGCAAATGAGAAATACCTTTTCTTGGATAAAGGAAGAGATTATTCGATTCATTTCCGTATCGCTCATAATATATATAATAACTCGGGTGCCCATTTCAAATGCGTATCCTATTTTTGCACAGCAGAGTTATGAAAATCCACGAGAAGCGACTGGCCGTATTGTATGTGCCAATTGCCATTTAGCTAACAAGCCCGTGGATATCGAGGTTCCACAAGCCGTACTTCCTGATACTGTATTTGAAGCAGTTGTTCGAATTCCTTATGATCTGCAACTGAAACAAGTTCTTGCTAATGGTAAAAAAGGAGCCTTAAATGTGGGAGCTGTTCTAATTTTACCTGAGGGGTTTGAATTAGCCCCTACCGATCGTATCTCGCCCGAGATTAAAGAAAAGATAAGAAATCTGTCTTTTCAGAGCTATCGCCCCACGAAAAAAAATATTCTTGTGATAGGTCCTGTTCCTGGTCAAAAATATAGTGAAATCACCTTTCCTATTCTTTCCCCAGACCCCGCTACTAAGAAAGACGTTCACTTCTTAAAATATCCCATATACGTAGGCGGGAACAGGGGAAGGGGTCAGATTTATCCCGACGGGAGCAAGAGTAACAATAATGTTTATAATGCTACAGCGGCGGGTATCGTAAGCAAAATCATACGAAAAGAAAAAGGGGGATACGAAATAACCATAGTGGATGCATCGGATGGACGTCAAGTGGTTGATATTATCCCTCCAGGACCAGAACTTCTTGTTTCAGAGGGCGAATCCATCAAATTGGATCAACCGTTAACGAGTAATCCTAACGTGGGTGGATTTGGTCAGGGGGATGCGGAAATAGTACTTCAAGATCCATTACGTGTACAAGGCCTTTTGCTCTTCTTGGCATCTATTATTTTGGCACAAATCTTTTTGGTTCTTAAAAAGAAACAGTTTGAGAAGGTTCAATTGTCTGAAATGAATTTCTAGTTTATCAATATCAAGTTCTAAAAAAAACCAAATTTTTGTTGGAAATTGTGTTATCTAATTCTGTATGATCAAAAAAAACTTATGAAAAGCCTTTTGCTTCTTTATATTCTTTTTCTACTTTATATTCTTTTTCTATCAGATTTTGGGAATTACTTGTACCGCATTATTAGTCATAGTATGTATGCTGTGAAGAAGACTATTTGACTTTACTTAACTCTTCTTTATTCCTTTGTTTTTTCAATAAAAAAAATGGAAATAAAATGGAAGCGGTATGATTATGTTACTATTGTCAGATTTAAATGCCATAGAATGAATCAATCGTTTTCTATTCTAATAGAATAAAAGTTGACTAAATACGAAACATAAGATAAATAATCGGAGAATATAAACCAAAGTATAAAAAAGATGAATGAGAGGAAAAAAGAATTCGATTCTAAGAGGGATTATTTGTCTTCCTAGTCTTTGACACAAGAAAAGGTATTTTCCACAACCCTTTACTTGTGTCGAAATAATAATAATTCTTGATCTCGTTCGTGAAAGATTCCTATTTGTAGTTTCCATTTTTTTCGAGTTTTATCAGAAACCTTTTTTAGATTTATTACATAAATCATAAATAAAGTAGTAATGGTGGACAAACAAAAAATATAGGAAAATTTATTGAACAAATAGAACTTCTTCAATAAACTTATAAACTTATAAAAATAGAAGTATATATATTATTAAGAAATATATATAATTGTGATTGTGTCATCCAAAAGGAGAAATCGAGTGATTCCTTCTTTAATTTTGAAAGTATCGACGGCTACTATCCAGGACGAGATATTCTGCTGAAGTTAATTTTCTAAAAATAAAAACATCATAAAAAACTAAAATGGAGTTTTTTGAAACATAAGAAAAGTGATCCATTTTTTTTTATCATTCAGACGAATAAAATATTATGATTATTAAGAGCTCAACGGGACCTACCCCCTCTTTACTTTGTCTTCTTCGAGGGGGATTCCGTTGAGTTCTTATGCTTTCATGTCATGTCTACAACCCAGTTCACCCAATTACTAAAGGGATGAACCTAATCCAGAATATGAACCATAAAAGAAAATACCGATTAAACCGATCACAAGAATACCAGTTACAGTACCTATTATCCAAAGAGGAATCCTTCCAGTAGTATCGGCCATTTGTCCTACTTTCCTCCACATTTCATCAAGTGGTCATGCTAGAGACATAAACAGCCATAGATAATTATGAGATGATATCCTTCCGAATGGGATAAGAGAATTACTACTATTATTTAATAGTCTTCTCTTTTCTTTTGTTAATTGAAGAAATAATTGGAAAATAAAACAGCAAGTACAAAAATGAGTAATAACCCCCAGTAGAGACTGGTACGATTCAATTCAACATTTTGTTCGTTCGGGTTTGATTGTGTCATAGCTCTATGATTCGGATTAGGTTTATCGTTGGATGAACTGCATTGCTGATATTGACCCCAAAAAAGAAACGGTAGGTACAGCTAGTCCGTGAACAGCTAACCATCGCACTGTAAAAATTGGATAGGTTCTATCTATAGTCATTGGGACCTCCTAAAAAGATCTACTAAATTCATCGAGTTGTTCCAAAGGATCAAAACGGCCAGTTATTAATGGAATTCCTTGTCGGCTCTCTGTAAAATACTCGTTTGGACGGGGGCTTCCAAATACATCGTAAGCTAAACCCGTGCTGACAAATAACCAACCCGCAATGAATAGGGAAGGTATAGTAATGCTATGAATGACCCAGTAGCGAATACTGGTAATAATATCAGCAAAAGAACGTTCTCCTGTGCTTCCAGACATGTTAAGCTCCGCATATTCTTGTACAGTTAAAGGGGGGTCGACTTCGTAAAAGATGAAATCAGTAAATGGAAATTTACTGAAATCGAATCCTTGTGAGATCGTCAATAATGTACCAAGGGTTTCTTTAGAGTATACCGAATCAGTATAGCTATCTTTCTTCTGACACAGCAACGAAATTTCACAATCAGTATCGAAATGAAGTGTTAAAGAATTTCTTTTTTATTTTCTTGTTACTTGTACATGTAGAATTTGTACCATTCAATATAGAATTCCTCAAATTCCTCTATCACTAAGATTCCTGTAGTACCTGTAGTAGTACTTGTAATATAATAATATAAAAGTTTTCTCTATTATTAGCTTTGGGCTAGAAACTGAGGATTGGGTAAAAATGCTAGCATAGTATTAAAAGAAAAAAAGAGAACAATAACTAAATAAAATAAAAATTCGTGATCCACACATTGTTGTTATATTAGACCCAAAGGAAAGGCTCTTTCTTGACCTAATTACAAGGATAGGGCTTTGTAGTATGGAAAGACAAAATGTAAAAACTAGTTTTGAGTGATCATCGGATTATTCTTTTTTTTTTCTTTTCATTCCAGAGATTATCTGAATGAATTGACTATTCAATTTAATAAGTTCAAGTTAAAGTAAAAAAGTAAAAGGCATTTTCGTTATAAGCTAAGATCACTCATCGTTATAAAATAAATAAAAAAAAATGTATTCGTCGATACAATAAAAAAACGATCCAAATAGAGATGATTTTCCAATTTTAGCCCATAGTGATTCAAAGAAAGTTTTATTTTTTAATAAAGTTAGAAAACAATTCCTTTTTTTATAATTATTTAAAATTCATTAATAATATTCTATATATACTAATAGATATTAAATATTTATATATAAATATTGGTTATTAGTTTAATCAACTCAAGAGTTCCTCAATGAATCTGTTGATTCGAAATTGTGAGATGGGTAAATGTCACAAAGGATGAATTGATTTCTTACCTATGTTATTCTATTTTTGTTAGGACTGCCGTCTCTAATTATAATAATAATTATAATAAGTAATAATTATAATAAGTGATGAATCAAAAATTTTAACTTTCAATTGAATTTATCCTTTCCTTTTCAATTGGTATTTTTGTTTATCTTCGTCTCTTTTCTTTCAAAAATTGAAATTTAGGGAAGTGCTTTATAAACATATGTATAAAAAGAAGATATTTTATTTAGTCCCTTCATGTCTACTATAACTAGTTATTTCGGTTTTCTACTAGCAGCTTTGACTATAACCTCAGCTATATTTATCGGTCTGAACAAGATACGACTTATTTGAAATTAATTGAATGAACAATTCATAAAAAAAATTCTTCTGTGGTAGTTCATATATTCTATAGTTTCTTGCCGTGTCCATTTTCAATTCTTGGTCATTGAGATTCATGGGTAATACCGATTAATATATAAGGATAGATATTACCTCTCCTTTTCACCTTTCAAAGAAATTGAAATGATTGAAGTTTTTCTATTTGGAATCGTCTTAGGTCTAATTCCTATTACTTTGGCTGGATTATTCGTAACTGCATATTTACAATATAGACGTGGTGATCAATTGGACCTTTGAGTAATTAATATCTCCTTTTTTTTTGATTGACCTCCTACTTTCTTTAATCTACAGGAGGTCAAATTCAGATTGCTGTTCAATTATTTCAGTCTTATTTTCGACCTAACAAATAACAAGAATCTAATCACGCTCTGTAGGATTTGAACCTACGACATCGGGTTTTGGAGACCCACGTTCTACCGAACTGAACTAAGAGCGCTTTATTATCACAAAAATATTTTGTGACCTAACTCGTCTTGGATATATATACTATCGTAAATAAGAAAATTAAAGATTGATTTTGTATAGCCAATTTTAATCAATCTCAATGACCCCTCGTTACTGTTCATAAGATAAGTAATAGGTAGGGATGACAGGATTTGAACCCGTGACATTTTGTACCCAAAACAAACGCGCTACCGAGCTGCGCTACATCCCTTTGAATTGGCCTACAGTAGTATTGTAGAGAATCCCTGTCTTGTTTTCCACATCTTTATTTCTTTCAGTGCTATACCCAATTATCTTGTCATTTCTTATTTTTTTTTTAATCTCATATCATATAACATATAATAATAGACTTATATTATATACGTACTAAAGAAATATGAAACTCGCCGTAAAAAAATGAATATTTTTCGGGAATTCTCAGACAGAAAGGGACGTATTTTTTTTTTTCTTTTAAGAAAAGGAATATCTACTGTACTGAATCGTTGTACATTTCAAGTTATACATTTTAATTTGCATTAGGGATTCTGCGTACAAATCCAAGTGTCAGTCATTAACTACATATACACATCTGGTCATATATGTAATAGCATTATGTATTACAAATTGTAATAAAATTACAATAATAAATAACAAAGAAGGAGGATTTTAAATGCGAAATCTAAAAACATACCTTTCCGTGGCACCGGTAGTAAGTACTCTATGGTTTGGGTCTTTAGCAGGTTTATTGATAGAGATCAATCGTTTATTTCCAGATGCGTTGATATTCCCTTTTTTTTCATTATAGTAATTGAGATAGGAAGGGGTGAAGAAAATTAGAGATACAATCAAATATCTGTGACTAATCCCCCCCTTACTCTTCTTTTCTTCTTTTTTTTTATAATTAAAATAAATTCGAAAATAAAAAGAATAAAAGCGGGTTCACCCTAGTTAAACTAAGAACTCGGGTTTCCAGGTCCAAAATGAAATTAATTAATAATAGAGTGAGAAAGAAAATGGAATAGTTGTGGCATGGCAACAATATCATACAAGAAAATTCAATGAAAAAGAAAATTTAAATACTGTACAGCGATTATAAATTATAAATATATAGTTAGAAATCATTATATTACTTATTATTACTATATTGATAGATTGCAACGAAATCTTTCATAATTGGATTTCAAGTTAGCAACTTCTATTTTTTTCCTTCCTTTCTTCTTCTTCGCTTCGGATCGGAAAATAGAAAGATAGAAGAGTTGAGTCAATCAAAAATCCAAAGGAGGTTCATGGCCAAGAGTAAAGATGCCCGAATAACGATTATTTTGGAATGTACCAGTTGTGTTCGAAACCGTGTTAATAAGGAATCAATGGGCATTTCCCGATATATTACTCAAAAAAATCGACATAATACGCCTAGTCGATTGGAATTGAGAAAATTCTGTCCCTCTTGTTACAAACATACGATTCACGGGGAGATAAAGAAATAGATCGAATCGATCGCTTGCGTGTCCGCCTTCCATTCCAAGGAAGACGAAAAACGACATATTATATATAACAGATCATATATTTATTTAAATATAAACAAAACAAAGCAATTCTATTTTGAAATTCGAAATCATTTTTGATTCGATCAAAATAGCATTAGGATTTTCGAAACAAGGAATAAAAAAAACATGGATAAATCCAAGCGACTCTTTCTTAAATCTAAGCGATCTTTTCGTAGGCGTTTGCCCCCGATACAATCGGGGGATCGAATTGATTATAGAAACATGAGTTTAATTAGTCGATTTATTAGTGAACAAGGAAAGATATTATCTAGACGGGTGAATAGATTGACCTTAAAACAACAACGATTAATTACTATTGCTATAAAACAAGCTCGTATTTTATCTTTGTTACCCTTTCTTAATAATGAGAAAGAGTTGGAAAGAAGCGAGTCGACTCCTAGAACTACTGGTCTTAGAATTAAAAATAAATAAGCTTGCTCTTCTTCAATTGAATCAAAATAAGATTCCAATCCGAATTCAAATGCAAATTGACAGTTTGTTCAAAAAATCTGAAAATTCCAATTTTATTGTTGTGTCGTAAGAAAAAAAGGAATTGGGGAAGAAGAATAAATCTTTTTTTGATTGAACGTGTTTGTTCATTGCGATGACTTTATCATATTATATCCTATTTTATCATACTAATTTCTACTCTACTTTCCCAAGTTCATTTGCCAGGGAACTCCATTTAAAACATTTCACTGGATTTGATTTCTTTCAATCTCCTTAATCTTATTTTAAGATCTCATTGGAAATCATATAAAGACAATTCCTATTTAATATAGCTATTTGTGCAAGTATTTTACGATTAAGAAGCAACTGCCTCTTGTACAGATGGTGTATTAATTTACTATAACTATAGTATAGTTTATTGGCTCGAATTACTGCGTTTATTCGAGTGATCCACAAACGACGAAAATCTCTCTTCTGCCTACCTCTATCCTGATGAGCCGAAACCAAAGCTCTTATTTTCTGTTGAGTAATAGTTCGAGTAAGTCTTGAACGAGCCCCTCGAAAGCTTGATGCAAATAAACGAATTTTGGTTCGACGTCTTCGAGCTATATATCCTCGTTTAATTCTAGTCATTGAATAAATGAAACTTTGATGAATAACTAATTGATTTCTTTTCTTTCAGTTATTTCCTTTCCCTTTCCTAGTCTATTAATAACAAAACGGATTCTTCCAATGTATAAAATAAGAATTCCAATGGCTTTTGCTACTCTAACCTTCCCGACCACGATTTTTTCTTTTTTTCTAGGCTTCTCGCCTCAAAATAAGAAATTGTATTGATACTAGGTATCAAAAAACCATAGTAAATAAAAAAAGTAGTAAATAGAATATAGGTATAGTGGGTTCCATCGTTTCTATGGTTACTTCTTAAACGGTGAGGTCCTCTCTATACACCGGAGCCTCATTTAATTAATGCTATTGTTAACTTGTACAGTTCACACTCTTTGGCTCTACCCATAATTATCCAGTAATAGGTCTTTCACAACGAGACCACTTATACAGTAACGGTATTTAATTATGAAGATTAGCTGAGTAGCTGACCCTGTTAGTCCGTTCTTGCAAAAGTGAAGGGTAAAGGGTAAGGGCATAATCTTTCTGCTTTTAAATAAAATAGGATTTCCCTGCTTAATGAATACCATTTGCTATCAATGGGGAATTCTTTCTCATCTTAAATTAAAAGTGTAAGTGATTGGATTTGTACCAATGGCAACCATAAATTAATTTGATACCACAATACAATAGAAGGTATGATAGATCTTTTTTAGATTTTTATCTATATTTAATTTTTCGTATCGTATAGTAAATGGTGGTCTTCATTCTATCCTATTCATTGGTACTGATCATTTATACCGGATCAATTGTTTTTGGCCTAGTCCATGATCTGAACGAGTCGCACATACACCCTAGTACATGTTCCTCGTCGCTGAGGACATCCCCGAAGAGCGGGGGATTTCGTGACATTTTTGATTGGCTGTCTTGTGTTTCTAATAAGTTGTTTAATAGTTGGCATGTTGAATCATATACATAATGGGCTGGTTTAGATCGATCCTAACCGGATAAGTATGAATCATTTTTATATTAATGGATTCATAGACTATTGTATTAAATCTGGTAAGAAGATAAAATCTCAAATTGTATATTTGCGCGAAATTCCTCTTATTTTTTATTCAACCGCTACAAGATCAACAAGTCCGTGAGCTTGGGCTTCTGTTGCTGACATAAAAACATCTCTTTCCATGTCTTCGGAAATAACCCATAAGGATTTGCCCGTTCTTTGTGCATAAACCCTTGTGATGGTTTCGCGAAGCTTCAGTAGTTCTTCCGCTTCCAGGATAAATTCTCCCGTCTGTGCCTCATAAAAAGAACTAGCAGGTTGATGGATCATTACCCTGATGATATAACATAATAAATAATTATTCTATCTCGCATGATGAAAGGCGAAAAATAAGAAAATTAAGAAAAAAGAAAGATAGAATTGAACAACCGTACAGGCATCTTTTGCACATTGCATACGGCTCTACAATGGAATTCACTTTTATACCTATAAACTACCTTTATACCTATAAACTACCTTACATCGAATAAATAGAAAAGAAATTATAGGGTCTATCATATTCACATAGGTGAATGATCCAACAACCACCCTTTCTTTTGGAATAGTTAAAAATATACTATGATGGTTCCGTTGCTTTATATATATATTAATTTCGTCTGTTATTTAGCAATCCCAAAGTTTCTTTTTTTTTTTTACTTAATTTTTTTTATATTTGAAAAAAAAAAAAAGAGATTTTTTTTGTATTCTTTCATAAAAATAATATATATATTATTGTTAAGAGTTTTTCGGTGTAAAAACAAAAAAGTTTGTGACGCTGAAATGGGTCTCCTGATATATCAGATAAAATGGTAAAGACCTTTTATCGCATACTACTCTTTCGATACATAATGGAATGGAACGATTTTGAAAAAAAAAAAGATTCTCGTATCGAATTCGAAGTGCCATGCTATTATTACTTAATATTTATATTTCATATATCGCGAAGGCATAGTCTTCTTTTTTCTCTCAAATCAAATAAAAAACTCATTGGCGCCAAGCGTGAGGGAATGCTAGACGTTTGGTAATTTCTCCTCCGACCAGAATAAAAGATCCCATTGAAGCGGCTAATCCCATGCATATTGTTTGTACGTCTGGTTGCACAAATTGCATAGTATCATAAATACCTAATCCAGGTATTACCCATCCGCCGGGAGAGTTTATAAACAAATAGAGATCCTTGGTATCATCCTCTATACTGAGATATACCATAAGACCAATAAGTTGATTCGAGATCTCGCTATCAACCTCTTGGCCTAAAAAAAGTAATCTTTCTCGATAAAGTCGGTTGATTGAGATAAAATTGTATCCCTTCGGAACCGTACATGCATCTTTTGATGCATACAGTTCAACACAAATCGCGAAAAAAACAAGAATCAATGTGTAGATTCTTTTTTTTTTTCTTTTGTCATCGCAAGCTCTGTATAACTTGTAACAAAGGGTCTTTTTCTTTCATAAAAAAAAAAAATATGAGTTTTGGTCTTTTTATATATAATTATATAATATAGTAAATAGAATTTCTATATATAAATAGAAATAAATAAAAATAAACTTATCAGATTAACTTCTCATTGATGTATTGTTTCATCGGAATCCAATCCAAATCACGATGTAATTTTCTTGTTCCTGAATGGTCTTCTTGAATTCTTTTAGGTTTATGCTCTACTCCGAGTAAAGATCGGACCGATTTTTATTTGCATATATAGGACAAATGCCCCAATACTACGTCTTTTTGCTACGACTTCTTTCTTTTTTAATTTATTTCATATCTCCCGCCAAATATAATATTAAATATTCACTATTCAATGCATTCATCATATTACTCGATTTATTAACAGTTTTAGATAACTTTAATTATATTATTATATTAGAAATTATAAATCGAATATTCTATGAATATAAATAGAATATGATATTAAGTAGAAATCATAGATATATTACCTATTGGTTTTTTTCTAAACGGAGCCTGGATAATTCATTTTATTGTTTGAACCAAGCCAACCATAAATTATTCTAATTGCTAATATTAATCTGTCTACCCCCTTAAAAAATTAATTTAATCGTACTTAATTGCATTTCACGCTCCAAATTTTGGATAATTCAATCAATCTTTGTTGGGCGAAAGGGAGGATATCTCGATCGGGAAAGAGAACGGGGAAATACCATATGACCCAATATATCTGACAAGTCGCACTATACGTCAACCCACGATGCATCTTCGTCTCCAGGACTTCGAAAAGGTACTTTTGGAACACCAATAGGCATTAAATGAAAGAAAAATTAAGTATTATATCTCACTTTGATGTGAAAGCGTAAAAATAGGTTTATTGTCTTAATAATATTTTGTCTTTTATCATATTTTATCCATAGATTGAAGAAGTTCATAAAAAAGGAAGACAGAATCAATAAAGGAAAATTCTTACAAGTGGGGCCTTTGGATGATGAACAAATATATATGCAGTTACTCATATAAAATGCTATCAACGCCCTACCATTGCGTATTGGTACTTATCGGGTGTAGAATAAATTTGCTTCTTTTTGTTCCTACGAACAAAATTATTCTATTATTATTCAAAGACATTCTTACTAAAAGATATAGAACAAATATTAATCCTTTCCCCAAGATAATCCACTAAAAAAGTAAGGACCATACTATAGTTTTTTTAAAGTGCAATAAAGTTACATAGAGTCTATTTTTGATTGATATAAGGGGTATTTCCATGGGTTTGCCTTGGTATCGTGTTCATACGGTCGTATTGAATGATCCCGGCCGTTTGATTTCTGTCCATATAATGCATACAGCTCTGGTTGCTGGTTGGGCCGGTTCGATGGCTCTATATGAATTAGCTGTTTTTGATCCCTCTGACCCTGTTCTTGATCCAATGTGGAGACAGGGTATGTTCGTTATACCCTTCATGACTCGTTTAGGAATAATCAATTCATGGGGTGGTTGGAGTATTACGGGGGGGACTATAACGAATCCGGGTATTTGGAGTTATGAAGGTGTGGCTGGTGCACATATTGTGTTTTCTGGCTTGTGCTTTTTGGCAGCTATCTGGCATTGGGTGTATTGGGATCTAGAAATATTTTGTGATGAACGTACAGGAAAACCCTCTTTGGATTTGCCCAAGATCTTTG
>BKCH01000357.1:20000-25000 GCA_008635985.1 Ficus erecta | reverse complement strand
TCAATTAAATTTTGGATATATTCCGAGTATTATGGATTGTGTTAACGATTCAAAACTTATTATTAAATCTTATGCAAAATGCTTTTATATTTCTAGAACGTCCAATATATGTTTTACATCTTCTATCGTAAAATCTTTCATTTTCATAAGTTCTTCTTGACTGTTATTCAAAAGGTCTAAAAATGTATTGATATTAGACCTTTTCAGACAATTATAGACCCTGGGGGTCAATTCTGATTGGTCAATATAAATATATTTCAATGCTTTTTCTTTTTTCGTTTTCCTTGGTTTAGCTAATCTACCATGAAAATCAAAAAGGGGTAAAGTACCTTTGTGTTGATTGTTTTCTAAATGTTCTTCTGCATGGAAAAAGGGAATAAATAAATCAATCAAATTTCGGGAGGCCTCATGAAGTGCTTCTTTAGGAGTTAAACTTCCATTTGTCCATATTTCGAGAAAAAGTATTTCTTGGTTTTCATTTCCATTCACATAAGAATGAATACTATGATTTGCATTTCGAACAGGCATGAATACAGCATCTATAGGATAACTTCCATTTTGAAAGTTATTTGGCGTTTTTATACGATATCCGCGATCCCTCTTGATTTGTAATTCAATACACAAAGTTATTGGTTCTGTTAGGTTAGCTATATGCTGTGTATTATCAACGATTTCCACGGAAGGTGGTAAGATGATATCTTGAGCAGTTACATATCGGGGACCCTTGACACAAATAGACGCATCACGAGTTCCATATAGATTACTTCTCAATACAATTTCTTTCAAATTCATTAAAATTTCATGTACGGATTCTTGAATACCGATTATGGTAGAATATTCATGTGGTAGTTTCTCGAATTTTACGCGTGTGATACATGTTCCTTCTATTTCTCCAAGCAAAGCTCTTCTCATCGCAATGCCTATTGTATCGGCTTGTCCTCTCATAAGTGGAGCCAGAATAAAGCGTCCATAATAAAGACGTTTACTGTCTGCTCTTGATTCAACACATTTCCACTGTAGTGGCCGAGTAGATACTGTTACTTTCTCTTGAACCATAGTAATATTATTTGATCAAATCATTGAATTATTTATTTCTCTTGAAATATTTTCAATGTTTAGTTTTACACACGTCTTTTTTTAGGGGGCCTGCATCCATTATGTGGCATAGGGGTTACGTCTCGTATGAAACTTAATAGTATACCACTTCTACGAATAGCCCTTAATGCCGCATCTCTTCCGAGACCGGGGCCCTTTATCATGACTTCTGCTCGTTGCATACCTTGATCCATTACTGCCCGAATAGCATTTCCTGCTACGGTTTGAGCGGCAAAAGGTGTTCCTCTTCTTGCACCCTTGAATCCACAAGTACCGGCGGAGGACCAAGAAATTACCCGCCCCCGTACATCTGTAACAGTCACAATAGTATTGTTGAAACTTGCTTGAACATGAATAACTCCCTTTGGTATTCTACGGGCATTTTTACGTGAACCAATTCTTGGTATAGGTTTTGCCATCTCATAAATATAAGCCAGAGATATATGGATATATCCATTTGACATCAAAACAGAGCTTTTATTTATTTTTATTTATTTGAACATTGGGTCCTTTAGATTTATGGAGTTCCCTTCCCCCCTTTTTTCTAAAGATTCTCTATCCTTGTCTTTGTTTATGTTTTGGGTTGGAACAAATTACTATAATTCGTCCTCGCCTACGGATCAGTCGACATTTTTCACAAATTTTACGGACGGAGGCTCTTATTTTCATATTTGTCATTCCTTAACTTAATTCTGAATCTCTTTATTGGAAGAAAATAAGTTTCTTGAAATTTTGAATTTTGAATTGTATCTCCATGAAATGAATGTTGAAATTTATAAAATCACCTAATCACTAATACCATTGGGAAGTGATTCAGAAATTAAACCTTAATGAGTCTTTTTTTGTTCTTTCACTTGAGGTATCAACTAATGTGTGAGGCATAATATTAGAAACCTACCCTTTTTTCACACATACAAAAGTTCTATAATATAATTCGTATATCATAAAAGATTACCATATATAGCACAAAATTTCTCCACCGATTTTTTCTAGTCGAGCTTCTTTGTCTGTCATTATACCTCGAGAAGTAGAAAGAATTACAATCCCCATCCCTCCTAAAATTCTTGGGATTCGTTGATAATTATAATAGATTCGTAGACCGGGTCGACTGATCTGTTTTAAATTTAAAACAGTTTTATCTGGTCCTTTCCTATTCCTTTTCCTTCTATGTCGTAGGGTTAAAACCAAAAAAAGATTGTTGCTTTCCTGATGTTTCCTCATGTTTTCAATAAAACCTTCTCGTAAAAGGATTTTAAGAATGTTTTCAGTGATGTTAGTATATGGTATTCGAACTGTTCTTTTTTTATTCATGTCAGCATTTCGTATAGAAGTTAGTATGTTAGCAATAGTGTCTTTACTCATAAGAAACTAAGATTTTTGTTGTCCTCGAATTTTGATCTAATTGATATAATCAACATGCTCTTTTTTTTTTTTTCTGAATTATTAAATATTTATGAAATATTAAAGGCATATACGTGAACCACAAACAATCTACTAAATTAATCAATTTCATTCAAATACTATAAGCTCTATTATGGTCTCATCTTATAATACTTCGGGTGCTAACGAAACTATTTTAGTGAAATTTAATTGTCTTAATTCCCGGGCGATTGCGCCAAAAATTCGAGTTCCTTTTGGATTTCCTTCTTGATCAATAACAACCGCAGCATTGTCATCATATCGTATTATCATACCATTGTCGCGTTTTAGTTCTTTACAAGTACGTACAATTACGGCTCTGATCACTTCTGATCTTTCTAGCGGTGTATTTGGTATTGCTTCCTTGATTACAGCAACAACAACGTCACCGATCTTAGCATATCGTCGATTACTAGCTCCTATGATTCGAATACACATCAATTTTCTGGCTCCGCTGTTATCCGCTACATTCAAATGGGTTTGAGGTTGAATCATATCGTTTTTTATCTGTTTTTTCAATGCAAGGGCAAAGCAAAGGGCTCAGTAAAAAAAAAAGAAATATTGGTTATTCAAAACAAAATAAAGAAACCTGCAATTGGTTTTTTTCATCCGAAAAACCTCTTTCTTTTGGTTCTACATTCCTATCCTGAAATAATGAATTGAGTTCGTATAGGCATTTTGGATGCCGCTATTGAAATAGCCTTTCTGGCTATATTTTCTGGTACTCCGCTCATTTCATAAAGTATTCTACCTGGTTTAACGACAGCTACCCAATATTCGGGAGATCCTTTTCCTGAACCCATACGTGTTTCTGTAGGTCTTACTGTAACTGGTTTGTCTGGAAATATACGTACCCATATTTTTCCGCCGCGGCGTGCGTTTCGTGTCATTGCTCGTCGTCCTGCTTCTATTTGTCTAGATGTGATCCAAGCAGGTTCAAGCGCTTGAAGGGCATATCTACCGAAGCAAATACGATTACCTCGATAAGATATTCCTTTCATTCTTCCTCTATGGTGTTTACGGAATCGGGTTCTTTTGGGGTTATAGTTGATGGTTATTTATTACTTCCATCTCTACTACAGAACTGGACATGAGATTTTCTTCTCATCCAGCTCCTCACGAACGAAACGATTAACGATTATAAAATAATATACATGTATTTAATAAATTAAATAATATATTGAATCATGAGAGTCTTTGATAATTTATTAGAAATTGATATATCTTTTTTTTTTAGATATAACTAAACATACATTCGATTGATAATTATAAAAAATAAAATTTTGTTTTATTTTTATTATAAGGTTATAACGAATCTGTAGTTTGTTTTGCTTTTATATTATAATATTAGATATTGGATCGACTACAATTTTGAAATCCAAAAAATAAATATTTTCGCGTTCGCGGGCGAACTTTATTTAATATTCAGTTTATCGGATTAGTGCATGGCATTACTTTTATTTTAGGATTAATTCATGACACGATTTTTCAGAATAAATGAGTTCCTAGTTCATTCCGCCATCCTACCCAATGAACCATTAGGATTCGTTTTCAATAGAATCTTATGCAATCAGGGGTTCTGTCGTTCCCATCGCTTCGCGATTAATGGTTAGGTCTGGATTCTACAACGGAGCCCCTAAATGAAATTTGTTCTTGAGTCAATACTCTCAGTCTTTATTGACTCGGGGCTCTTGATTTTTTTGTTCTATTCTATAAGTCTATAAGATCTTATAAGTCTATAAGAACGATTTTATTTTGTTTAATTAGGGATCAATTAGTATTAATGCTTTATTACATTTCCCTTTATGAGATGAATCATCGACCTTACATATTGGAATTCTATATCATAGATTTTTTTTTTCTCTCTTTCTCTCACCCTTCCATTTATCTATATACTTTCCTTTTATTCTTTCGCAACTCAGAATAAAATTGGTTTTTCTTTTTTTTATCTAAAAAAGATTTCAGTTGCTACAATGATATGACCAATATATCATATCTCGACTGTTTCTTTATATCCAGATAATGCGAAACGATGAGTTGGTTATTAGTTCATACTATGGGCTGGTCTTTTTTTTTTTTGAATCGAACCCTAAAAAAATTAACGAGTCACACACTAAGCATAGCAATTATAATTATATCGAATCAAATAATTAATGGAATCTTTATTCAACCTTATAGAATTATTTGTTTTTGTTTTGATTTAACAGACAAAAAAGAATGAAAGAATCTTTTTTGTTCTATTAACTGATAGACCTAAAGATAAGTTTAAGTAAAGGTTTTATTATTACTCGTCTACAAATATCCAAATTTTGATACCTAAAGCCCCATAGATAGTTCGAACTGTATAGGAACAGTAATCAATTTTAGCCCTAATGGTTTGTAGAGGTACCCTACCTTCTCTGATCCATTCGACACGTGCAATTTCTTTTCCGTCGATACGCCCTGCAATTTGTATTTGAATTCCTTTTGTACCTGCTTGTTCGGTT
>BKCH01000357.1:10000-15000 GCA_008635985.1 Ficus erecta | reverse complement strand
TCTTGTTTTTGGGAATCCTACAAGATCCATTCGTTCTTTTTTCTCTGACAGATGGTCAGAACTTCATCTGGGTTCGAATCCTACTGAGAGGTCCACTAGAGATCATAAATTGTTGAAGAACGAACAAGATGTTTCTTTTGTCCCTTCCAGGCGATCGGAAGATAAGGAAATAGTTACTATATTCAAGATAATTACGTATTTACAAAATACCGTCTCAATTCATCCTATTTCATCAGATCCGGGATGTGATATGGTTCCGAAGGATGAACTGGATATGGACAGTTCCAATAAGATTTCATTCTTGAACAAGAATCCATTTTTTGATTTATTTCATCTATTCCATGACCGGAACAGGGGGGGATACACGTTACACCACGATTTTGAATCAGAAGAGAGATTTCAAGAAATGGCAGATCTATTCACTCTATCAATAACCGAGCCGGATCTGGTGTATCATAAGGGATTTGCCCTTTCTATTGATTCCTACAGATTGGATCAAAAACAATTCTTGAATGAGGTATTCAACTCCAGGGATGAATCGAAAAATAAATCTTTATTGGTTCTACCTCCTATTTTTTATGAAGAAAATGAATCTTTTTATCGAAAGATCAGAAAAAAATGGGTCCGGACCCCCTGCGGGAATGATTTGGAAGATCCAAAACCAAAAATAGTCGTATTTGCTAGCAACAACATAATGGAGGCAGTCAATCAATATAGATTGATCCGAAATCTGATTCAAATCCAATATAGCACCTATGGGTACATAAGAAATGTATTGAATCGATTCCTTTTAATGAATAGATCCGATCGCAACTTCGAATATGGAATTCAAAGGGATCAAATAGGAAATGATACTCTGAATCATAGAACTATAATGAAATATATGATCAACCAACATTTATCAAATTTGAAAAAGAGTCAGAAGAAATGGTTCGATCCTCTTATTTTTATTTCTCGAAAGGAGAGATCCATGAATCGGGATCCTAATGCATATAGATACAAATGGTCCAATGGGAGCAAGAATTTACAGGAACATTTGGAACATTTCATTTCTGAGCAGAAGAGCCGTTTTCATTTTCAAGTAGTGTTCGATCGATTACGTATTAATCAATATTCGATTGATTGGTCTGAGGTTATCGACAAAAAAGATTTGTCTAAGTCACTTCCTTTCTTTTTGTCCAAGTTTCTTCTCTTTTTGTCCAAGTTTCTTCTCTTTTTGTCTAACTCACTTCCTTTTTTCTTTGTGAGTTTCGGGAATATCCCCATTCATAGGTCCGAGATCCACATCTATGAATTGAAAGGTCCGAATGATCAACTCTGCAATCAGTTGTTAGAATCAATAGGTCTTCAAATCGTTCATTTGAAAAAATTGAAACCCTTCTTATTGGATGATCATGATACTTCCCAAAAATCGAAATTCTTGATCAATGGAGGAACAATATCACCATTTTTGTTCAATAAGATACCAAAGTGGATGATTGACTCATTCCATACTAGAAATAATCGCAGGAAATCTTTTGATAACACAGATTCCTATTTCTCAATGATATCCCACGATCAAGACAATTGGCTGAATCCCGTGAAACCGTTTCATAGAAGCTCATTGATATCCTCTTTTTATAAAGCAAATCGACTTCGATTCTTGAATAATCCACATCACTTCTGCTTCTATTGTAACAAAGGATTCCCTTTTTATGTGGAAAAGGGCCGTATCAATAATTATGATTTTACGTATGGACAATTCCTCAATATCTTGTTCATTCGCAACAAAATATTTTCTTTGCGCGGCGGTAAAAAAAAATATGCTCTTTTGGAGAGAGATGCTATTTCACCAATCGAGTTACAGGTGTCTAACATATTCATACCTAACGATTTTCCACAAAATGGTGACGAAAGGTATAACTTTTACAAATCTTTCCATTTTCCAATTCGATCCGATCCATTCGTTCGTAGAGCTATTTACTCGATCGCAGACTTTTCTGGAACACCTCTAACAGAGGGACAAATAGTCAATTTTGAAAGAACTTATTGTCAACCTCTTTCAGATATGAATCTGTCTGATTCAGAAGGGAAGAACTTGCATCAGTATCTCAATTTCAATTCAAACATGGGTTTGATTCACACTCCATGTTCTGAGAAATATTTACCATCCGAAAAGAGGAAAAAACGGGGTCTTTGTCTAAAGAAATGCCTTGAGAAAGGGCAGATGTATAGAACCTTTCAACGAGATAGTGCTTTTTCAACTCTCTCAAAATGGAATATATTCCAAACATATATGCCATGGTTCCTTACTTCGACAGGATACAACTATCTAAATTTGATATTTTTAGATACTTTTTCAGACCTATTGCCGATACTAAGTAGCAGCCAAAAATTTGTATCCATTTTTCATGATATTATGCATGGATTAGAGATATCATGGCGAATTCTTCAGAAAAGATTGTGTCTTCCACAATGGAATCTGATAAGTGAGATTTCGAGTAAGTGTTTACATAATCTTCTTCTGTCCAAAGAAATGATTCATCGAAATAATGAGTCACCATTGATATCGACACATCTGAGATCGCCAAATGTTTGGGGGTTCCTCTATTCAATCCTTTTCCTTCTTCTTGTTGCTGGATATCTCGTTCGTACACATCTTCTTTTTGTTTCTCGAACCTATAGTGAGTTACAGACAGAGTTCGAAAGGGTCAAATCTTTGATGATTCCATCATACATGATTGAGTTGCGAAAACTTCTGGATAGGTATCCTACATCTGAACTGAATTCTTTCTGGTTAAAGAATCTCTTTCTAGTTGCTCGAGAACAATTAGGAGATTCTCTAGAAGAAATACGGGGTTCTGCTTCTGGCGGCAACATGCTATGGGGTGGCGGTCCACCTTATGGGGTCAAATCTATACGTTCTAAGAAGAAATATTTGAATATCAATCTCATCGATATCATCGATTTCATAAGTATCATACCAAATCCCATCAATCGAATCGCTTTTTCCAGAAATACGAGACATCTAAGTCATATAAGTAAAGAGACCTATTCATTGATAAGAAAAAGAAAAAAGGTGAACGGTGATTGGATTGATGATAAAATAGAATCCTGGGTCTCGAACAGTGATTCGATTGATGATAAAGAAAGAGAATTCTTGGTTCAGTTCTCCACCTTAACGACAGAAAAAAGGATTGATCAAATTCTATTGAGTCTGACTCAGAGTAATCATTTATCAAAGAATGACTCTGGTTATCAAATGATTGAACAACCGGGAGCAATTTACTTACGATACTTAGTTGACATTCATAAAAAGTATCTAATGAATTATGAATTCAATACATCCTGTTTAGCAGAAAGGCGGATATTCCTTGCTCATTATCAGACAATCACTTATTCACAAACCTCCTGTGGGGCTAATAGTTTTCATTTCCCATCTCATGGAAAACCTTTTTCGCTCCGCTTAGCCCTATCCCTCTCTAGGGGTATTTTAGTGATAGGTTCTATAGGAACTGGACGATCCTATTTGGTCAAATACCTAGCGACAAACTCCTATGTTCCGTTCATTACAGTATTTCTGAACAAGTTCCTGGATAACAAGCCTAAGGGTTTTCTTATTGATGATAGTGACGATATTGATGATAGTGACGATACCGACCGCGACCTTGATACGGAGCTGGAGCTTCTAACTATGATGAATGCGCTAACTATGGATATGATGCCAGAGATAGACCGGTTTTATATCACCCTTCAATTCGAATTAGCAAAAGCAATGTCTCCTTGCATAATATGGATTCCAAACATTCATGATCTGGATGTGAATGAGTCGAATTACTTATCCCTCGGTCTATTAGTGAACTATCTCTCCAGGGATTGTGAAAGATGTTCCACTAGAAATATTCTTGTTATTGCTTCGACTCATATTCCTCAAAAAGTGGATCCCGCTCTAATAGCTCCGAATAAATTAAATACATGCATTAAGATACGAAGGCTTCTTATTCCACAACAACGAAAGCACTTTTTCACTCTTTCATATACTAGGGGATTTCACTTGGAAAAGAAGATGTTCCATACTAATGGATTCGGGTCCATAACCATGGGTTCCAATGTACGAGATCTTGTAGCACTTACCAATGAGGCCCTATCGATTAGTATTACACAGAAGAAATCAATTATAGACACTAATATAATTAGATCTGCTCTTCATAGACAAACTTGGGATTTGCGATCCCAGGTAAGATCGGTTCAGGATCATGGGATCCTTTTCTATCAGATAGGAAGGGCTGTTGCACAAAATGTACTTCTAAGTAATTGCTCCATAGATCCTATATCTATCTATATGAAGAAGAAATCATGTAACGAAGGGGATTCTTATTTGTACAAATGGTACTTCGAACTTGGAGCGAGCATGAAGAAATTAACGATACTTCTTTATCTTTTGAGTTGTTCTGCCGGATCGGTCGCTCAAGACCTTTGGTCTCTATCCGAACTCGATGAAAAAAATGGGATCACTTCTTATGGACTCGTTGAGAATGATTCTGATCTAGTTCATGGCCTATTAGAAGTAGAAGGCACTCTGGTGGGATCCTCACGGACAGAAAAAGATTGCAGCCAGTTTGATAATGATCGAGTGACATTGCTTCTTCGGCCCGAACCAAGGAATCCCTTAGATATGATGCAAAATGGATCTTGTTCTATCGTTGATCAGAGATTTCTCTATGAACAATACAAATCGGAGTTTGAAGAAGGGGAAGGAGAAGGAGTCCTCGACCCGCAACGGATAGAGGAGGATTTATTCAATCACATAGTTTGGGCTCCTAGAACATGGCGCCCTTGGGGCTTTCGATACAATCAAATAGAAAGCCCCAATGAATTGGGATTTCCCTATTGGGCCAGGGGTAAGCGGATCATTTATGATGAAGAGGATGGGCTTCAAGAGAATGATTCGGAGTTCTTGCAGAGTGGAACCATGCAGTATCAGACACGAGATAGATCTTCCAAAGAACAAGGCTCTTTTC
>BKCH01000356.1:0-101673 GCA_008635985.1 Ficus erecta | reverse complement strand
GTCAGAGAGAGGAAAATAATCTTTTGGTCAAGTTTTTATTTTTTTATTTTTTTTTTTTTACTGCAATTTACCAAATTAGTAATAATTACTTTTATTTCTTCTAATTTTTAATTTCTCTTTGGCAGATAGACCTGGGAGACGCCATGTTCTTGCCACAGGCATAATTGCCTCGTGGGTTTCGCTCTTTAATCAGAATTCTGCATCATGTAAGTCTTGGTCTTTAGTTTTGTCACTAGTAAAGACAAATTATACATGGTTCTATAAAAATAAAGATGTCACTTTCTTAGACTTTAGATTTAGGTTTCTAGATCTTCTATTAGGATCATTTCAGTAGTAATTGGATTGGCAGATACTATTTATGTCCTACATTTGTTTCCTTTAATTTCTCATGGTGACCGATATCCTAAGAACAAACCCTTGATATGGCTCAGTTGCTGCAGAAAATAAAAAGGGATTTCTGCCGGTAACCGACAGGAAAGATGGGTACTCGTTTCTTTATCCATTCGGGTGGCAGGTGTGTGTCTTTGTATTTTCTCATTTTCATCTCTCAATCACTGTACATATCTCTCTATGTCTCTGGCTTCTGTTATCTTCAGTTATCTAGCCAAGACATTACGAATTATGATAAACCTTTTCGATGAATTTTTGCTTGGGGAATGGACAGGAAGTGATCATAGAAGGTCAAGACAAGGTTATAAGGATGTAAATAGAGCCACTGGAAAGCGTCAGCGTAAATGTGATTCCAACAAGCAAACGACATTCGGGACTTTGGGCCTCCGCAACAGGTTAGTAGAACGAGATCTGTTCCAATGGCATGTTTAGCAGAGTCAAAATGAGGACATCAATTGCCATTATGATTTTTCGGTGTTTAACAATATTGCGTTTTTGCTCGACGTTAAACTATGGCAGGTTGCGGAAACTTTGATCAAAAGGGTTCTTGCTCCTCCTAACCAGAAAACGAAGCTAGTTGAGGCAACAGAGGTTTGCTCATTTGTATGCTTGTCTGTTAAATTCCAACACATTGTTAGTGTATCAGTTTCTCCTATATTCTCACACTCCCCCTTCACGCGAATTAGACAATGGGCAATCGTGCATACAAAATTTTTTGGAAAGGACGAACACACTAGCATTCGACAATAACACTTGATATTTTTAAAATCCAACATGTGGTGACAATTTAAATAGTAGTCGGACCTCCTACTCAAATATCATGTTAGTTTACGCTTTTAACAGAGGGCACAACAATGCTCATGAGGCATGTGTACTAAAAAAAAAGTGTAACAATCTTTAGTACGATCAAACAAAGACGTCATATTTTGCATTGATTTCGTCCTCTTGACCTTTTACTTTTTTTGCCTTTCTCACTCGTCTCGAGTCTCTAGTCAATGCCGTAGTTACGAATATCGTACTATTCACTATCCACCTCCTCTGTAGTTTGTGCAAATTTGAACATGCTGATTTATTTGTGTTCTATCCATTTGTGCAGCATGATGAAGAGGGAAAAATACTACACGTTTGAGTTCATTGCTCAAGCTCCAAACTACACTCGCCATGCTCTTAGCGCTATCTGTATCGGCAACGGTGTGAACTCTCTTACAAAAATATATGTTTCGTTTGGCATTCAAGTTTAACTTCAACTAAACTGTATTTTTCATCTTAGTTTTTATCTTTTTCTGAAAAGTTAACAAGATTTATAATTAGTTTTTGAAAAGTCGATCAACTCCAACTTAAAAATTTTATCTCTAACCGACGAACCAAACGCAAGCATAGAATATCTAGTGCATTACATCTAAAATATGTCTTCTATGACTACGAAGTTATGAAGAATCACCTACACTTGCAATTACAGGGAAGTTCTACACCGTGACGACGGGGGCGAATGAGAGAAGGTGGGAGAAGATGAAAGACATATTGCATACCGTCATTGATTCCTTTAAGATTGTCGATGTTGTCTGATATGCGGTTTTTCCTTGAAATCCTCTAAATCCAACGAAGGAAGATCCTAGTTTTTGATTGTGAGCAACCAATGTGCATTTTTCGGATACAACGCCCCGCTCTCTAGTCTGTTTACTCTTTGTTCTTCATCAATGTGGAATTATGGGTTTCCCTTTTTCATTCAACTTGTAGATGGTTTGTATCAACGAGGAGGAAAGCACTTTGGCCTTCGCTAAATTATATATTAACTATAAATACACGATTTGTATCTGTAATAATCTTTTAAGAGCATTTGTTTGACTATGGTCTCATGTAGGGGAACTTTGAAATTTCAAAAATATTTCTCCAAATATATATATATATATTCCAAGACATTTTTTCTAGAATGCAGCAGTTTTACCTTCATTGTCAAGCAAAGAGAAACTGTTAAAAACAAGGTAAAAAGGAAATCATGCTCATAACATATAAACCCTAATCCATATTCCATTGTCAAGGTTGAAAAGATAACAATCTCGAATACATATTAGAGAAAACCGAAACAACGTAGGAGTTCTAACACAGTGCATTCCTCCTAACAAAACTGTAACAAGTAAGAAAAAGAATAGCGCGCTCAAAACAGACAGATGCTACACTAGCTTAGATGATTCCGATCTTGTTGGCCACATCCAAGGCATCGTAATCCGGCGTCAACCTAACATACGCCTTCTTCGTTCCATCGGGCCTAAACTTACGAAAGATTTAATATGGTTATCAATCATGCAAGAGTAAACAATACGATCATCTATGATTATTTGGTTTAAACAGCAATACCTGATCAAAGTGTTCACTTTCTTGGTCTGGATGTCGTACATCTTCTTCACGGCATCTTTGATCTTCTTCTTGTCTGCACGGATGTCAACGATGAAAACAAGGGTGTTGTTGTCCTCAATTTTCTTCATTGCAGACTCAGTAGTCAGCGGATACTTGAGAATCTGATAGTGGTCCAACTTATGTCTTGGTGGCGCACTGATGCGGGGGTACTTGGGGTTCCTGTCCTTCTTCAATGTCCTCGGGCGGTGGAAGGTAACCGACGTCCTGATCTTCTTGGCCTTCTTCTTGAATGTTGGTCCTGATTTCACTGCCTTGGCAGTCTTCAAGGCCTGAGCCTTAGGGTCGGACTTTTTCGTGCTGTCGGCTGCAATCAGCAAAAACATAAATACGACATAGAAATCCATCGAAACAAAACAAAAGGGACAAACAACCAATACTTCAGCTGCCCTTAAAAGAATCACTGAACAAGATTCGCATTGAAGAATCGAAAAAAAGTCTAGCATGTTGTCCGCTAAGTTCATACTCGGTAAGATTGCAGTTTCATTGCTAAACAGAAATACTAATACTAAACCACAAAGTTCGATCATAAACCCGTAAAAATGAAAAGGATTTATTCAACAAGCAATACTCACACCAGCCACATGAAAAATTACCCCAAATAAATTCAAAATTGTCTTCAAAATTCTAAAAGGGGATTTAAATTAACAAGTAAACATATGCCTTAAACTCCTAATTCCCAATAAAATAGAAGCTGAAGAATTAGTGGGCAAAGTTCAATTTCTCAAATTCCTTGAACTTTAACAAGATATCTCTAAAAATTCAGATAAACCAATCTAACAAATCAACAAGCACATCAGAGCTCAACCATTTGAAAAACCAACGAAAACCACTCTAGCAAAACATAAAATAACGAAACTACATATATATATATATATATATATATAGATTTCTAGGTCAAATCGACAAAACCCATTTCAGATTTTTGTTTTGTTGAAATGATTTTCAGAATTTTTGTTGGTAACAAAAAATAAATAAATAATAAAGAGCTTGAAATGCATACCTTTGGGAGCCATTGCTCAAAACTCCTCCTTTTAAGAATTAAGCCTAAACGAATCACATAACGAAAAAAGAAAAAGAAAACAGAGAAATTAGAGAAAATAATCTGACCCAATAAATAAAGAAAATGGATTCGCTAGCGAAGATCGTAGATTGAGAGAGAAAGGGAGAGACGAGAGAGCTTTACCTGGAGTGGTGGAGCTGCGGCAAAGCCAGGGACTAGGGTTTTGGAGGAGGGAAGATTACTTTGTTTTATAGCTGGGCAGGTTTTAATTGGACTGCAGAAGAATTCAATTTGGGCCCACCCATTAGGAGCCCACTAAAGAAGCCCAAGTTTCAACATGACTAGCGTGGGTTAACTGAAGCCCATTTTCTTGCTTGACACCACGAAGGGAGTACGGATGACAATTTTTCAGTTAACCCATAAACTCACTAGGACCCATCTTAAATGGGACGGGAAAAATCCAATCTAAACAGATTTGGATTATAAATGGATTATAGGTTTAATCCAGCATGATTTACGAGGTGGGACTCTATTCCCTGTTTAGTCATCCGTTTAATTATAAAATATATTTTTTTATATTAACAATATTTTACAAGACATTTTTGTAATATATAATTCTAAATATTAAACTTTTAACATATTTGATATATGAAAAGTTAAAAAATATGATTTTCTTTTATTTTAAGTTGAAGTCTTATTTATATAGATGTATTTTTTTAGTTCATATCTTTTCTAATGATGAAAATAACAAAATGGATAAACGGGTACTCTGCGAGTACCATGAACTCGTGATGGGGTATACCAATCCCGTTTCCGCTAATTTAAATGAGTTATGGGACGGGTTTAGAGAGTGTTTTTGTTTGCGGGATAGGTTGGTGAGAAGACCACCCTGTCCTGAATCCGCCCCATTGCCAACCCTAAAAGGGGAAAGAAGTAAATTGCATTTTTATAGTAAATAATTTAAGGAAAGAAAGAAGTATTAATTTCGTTGAATGGGAAAATGATTTCAAGATGTATAGATGAATTCAAAATTTGATTTGGTTTGTATATCTTCTCTTAGTTTTCTATAGGCTTGTTTCGTTTTGTTTTTCTTTAGGTTTGCCTTTAAAGTAGGATTCTAAATTTCTTTATTTTTTTAATGTAATAAATTTGAGTGAGAGATTTTTTTTTTCCTCCTCTTCATTCATTAAAAAAATTTAAGTAAACAATAAGTTTCAAAAAAATTAGGATAGATAAACATAACAGTTAAGAAATTGATTATTTATTTAATAAATATATGCACCACCGAACCATTTATGATGAATAACCAGAAGAGAATTATACAAGAGAAAATTATGAAAACAACCACTTGAATCACTACTACAAAATGTGGATTCCACGACGGAGTTTCCACGACCGTTTTTTAAAAAACTGTCGTGAAAAATGCGGCAAAAACACGGAGCGGAACAGAGTTTCCCAAAACTGTCGTGGAAGCCGAAGCTTCCACGACGGTTATAAAAAAACCGTCGTGGAAGATCATGCTTCCACGACGGTTATAAAAAACCGTCGTGGAAAAGCATGCTTCCACGACGGTTTCTAATAACTGTCGTGGAAGATTGCAAAAGCAAAAAAAAAAAAAAAAATTAGCTTCCACGACCGTTTTTCAAAAAACTGTCGTGGAAAAATGCGGCAAAAACACGGAGCGGAACAGAGTTTCCGAAAACCATCGTGAAAGTCGAAGCTTCCTCCACGACGGTTAATAACCGCCGTGGAAGATTGCAAAAAAAAAAAAAAAATTATTTATTTATTTATTTTTTTGCATTTGCAATCTTTCACGACGGTTTTTTAAAACCGTCGTGGAAGCTTCGACTTCACGACGGTTTTCGGAAACTCTATTCCACTCCGTGTTTTTGTCGCATTTTCCACGACAGTTTTTTGAAAAACGGTCGTGGAAGGGTCTTTTTTCACAAATTTTTTTAAAAATTTTTGGATTCTACCACAATGGTTTTTGGGAAAACCGTCGTGGTATTGTCACATACCACGACGGTTTTCCCAAATAACCGTCGTGGTAGGTACTAAGGCGGGAATTTTGAAAAATTTTGAATTAAATTCAATTTTTTGGAGCATGTATTAAAACCCAAAAAATACCCTCTTTCGCACCGCATTACATTCTGAGCCTTTTTCACTCTCTAATACACACTCTAACTCCATACCCAAAGCCACCCAATTTCGTCCCTCGATCTATTTCTCTCTCTCCGCTCCCTCCCTACTTAAAATCTCCAAAAACTCGCTCTATCTCACCACGCCTCTCTCTCTATCTCACCTCTCAAATTTTTCTCTTGGCTCCATTCTATGATGGCCTCCTCTACCACTCACGTGGCCTCCTCCATTCTCTTACGGGTCCACCAAGAAACTCACGCGGCTTTCCCTCTCTCTCTCGCCGCACTCCGCCCGTACCCATGCTTGACAAGCTGGTAAGTTGTAATGTATATTGCTTGGGTAATGCACGGATTTGGGAATTTTTCGTCCAAAATGTTGATTTTGTTGATTGTGGTTGTTGATAAAAGTTTCCATCCAAAATGTTGATTTTGTAGATTGTTGAGTTGGGAATATTCCGTCCGAAATGGCCAAAATCCGTCCCCTACATTTTTGTTGATTGTTTATTGTGGTTGTGTTTTAGATTGAATTAAATTGATTGGGTAAGACACGGATTTGAGAATTTTTCGGAAAAAAATGTTGATTTTGTGATTTAAATGTTTTTGGGAAAATGAAACGAATTCGTAAATTTTTTTTTTGGTTACCACCACAACGGTTTTCTAAAAAACTGTCGTGGTAGGTTCGCAAATTTTTTTTTTCGTTGTTACCTACCACGACGGTTTTTTGGAAAAACCGTCGTGGTAGGGGGTCCTACCACGACGATTTCGTTGAGAAACCGTCGTGGTATGCCAACTAACCACGACGGTTTCTCAAGGAAACCGTCGTGGAAGATTACCTTACTACGACGGTTTTTTACGTAGAACCGTCGTGATATCTTCTTAAATGTCCATATTTAGGCCCTATTTTTGTCCATTTCACGACGGTTAAAAAACCGTCGTGGAATCTGAAAAGATTCCACGACCCTGGATTCCACGACGGTTAGAAAATCGTCGTGAAAATATTACCACGACGGTTTTGGTATCCACATTTTGTAGTAGTGAATAGATGTGTTTGTGTTTTTCTTCTTGCTTAATGTATGTTTGGACTTTTACCCTTTATGCTCATTTAATTAGAGGACAAAAAAACTAAAGTTATTGTAACTGAGATAATAATCTAAAGATTACTTTTTGAAGAGCAATCCTACAAATCATTTATTATATATAGCATGTTTGTAAGAGTGAAATTAACATTTGTCGATTTTTTTTAATTTTTTTAAAGAATGACATGATATATAATTATATAATAATTGTTAAATTTTTTTTTGTGTTTATATTATAAAACTATATAACAACAGTTGTAATGCTGTGAATTTTTATTATTTGTGACGTATTTAAATTATTTGTTAATATTTCAACGTCACTAACTCTTTTATAACTCACAAATGGTATTGGAATATACATCTTTCATGGGAGAGAAAAAGAACAAAAATACTCAAGGTTATCGAACTTTTTTTATTTTTATTTTTTAACACTAAAGTTGAGGTTAATCGTGATTGTCACTGTATTTCATTTCTGGCCACATTAACCATGTCAGATCTCATTTTGGCCCTCTAAAAACATTGCATAACCCGTGTTTGACTGATTTGGAGCTTGTACTTTGCATCTCTCAATTCATAGTTAGACTAATGATTTACTGATTTACCTCAACTATTCTTTTTAAAAAAATATATATATTTTTTGAGTTATACTAATCAGGAATTGAAAAAATAGAAATTAAATTGATAAAAAAGAGTTAATCAAAAATTCATTAAAATGTTTACTAATCTATCAAATATCTAATTAAGTTGCAAAAGGAATTAAATTTATATTCTACTATTTACTTTGCTAAAAAATTAAAAAGATTAAGAATAAAACAGGTATGATTACAAAAATTATTTTATGTGAAAGAATAAGTAAATTAGAATTAGGGTACATTTGGTAGTAAGTTTGTCTCTATTTTTGAAGAGATTAATTAAAAGGCAGGAAAAGAAAGATAATCCCTCATTTAATTTCTTTGTGGGACCCTAAAATATCATACGATTGACTCATATTAAAATTTTTATCTCAATTTTGTTAAAGAAAATTAAATTGAATAGTATTTTTTAATCATCTAATTTAATAGATGACTCAATTTTTTTTCTTTAAGAAAATAATTATTTATTATTTTTTAAATTTGATCAATTAATAATTAATTAATAATTAATCAATAATTAATTATTAAAATTGATGATGGTCTAATGATCAATTAAGGATTTACTATAAATTTGATAATTTAATGATCAATCAAGACTAATTATAAAAATTAATAATTGATTAATGATCAATTAATAATTAATTATAAAATTTGATGATTTTATTATAATTAATCAATAATTGACTTACTGATTAATTATTATGTGATCAATTATTAATTGATTACTTAAAAAAATTGAATACTCAGGGGGAGTTTGACTCTCAAGTTTAAACTCAAATTTTTGTCTTTTTCTGAAAATTTTTTTGTTTTTTTTGAAAATTTTTTTTGTCTTTTCTAAAAAATCAACAAAAATTACTATTCAAACTTAAAAATTTCAACACTCAACTCAAACTCAACCCAAACACCAAACACCAAACTTAGTTTTGAAAGAAAGAAAGAAAGAAAGAAAGGAAAAAAAAAAAAAAAAAAAAAGACCTTCTAACTAATTTTTAAACACTGTTATTTATTAAAAAACTTCTGAAAAAAATACTATTTAACTATAAATCCATTTTGTTAAATCAAATAATTAAAAAAACTAACAACATATAAAACATGAAAGTAAAAGTTAAAAAAAAAAAAAAAACTATTGGATAACTACAAAACTAATCTTGCTCCCGAGATAGCTAAATTTATTAGGTGCTTACAGGCAACAATCCTTACTTTTCTAATTCACAGGACTTTACACAGCACATAAGTAAAATTGTTGGCGGATTTAACAAAAGAATTTTTTTTAGCAATATATGCTGAATGGGATGGATTCGGCACTATTTTTCATAATAACGTTGATATGCAGGAAGACATAACTTATAAGACAAGAACGAGGAAATTATGAAGTGCGTAAATTTTAAGGCAAATGCATATTTAAGAAACCAACCAGACCAACATATATATATATACACACACACACACACACCACCTAAGATAATACAAAACAAAAGATATATACAAACACAGTTTTGGCAGATCCAAATCTAGCTTATAACAGTACTGCAAAACAGAAACACAATAACTACAAAAAAACTAAAGGACCAAGGAAACGGAACTAGCTAGCAAAAGATCCCAAAATGATTTTCAGATCATAATATATTCACGTTGCATTAAGGCCGCTGTATATGCTAGCTCCTCCTGTATTAGCCCAAGAAGACAGCTGTTAAAACTGTCTTGGTCTGTAACGAGGTCTGTAGTAGCTTCAATCCCTGCCAATATATACATATATACATACATATAGTAGTGTCATTAACCAGGACAAACAAGTGAGAGCCATGAAACTAGCTCCGATGGTGTTTTAGGTTCGATCCGTTTAATATTTCGTGTATACATATATATATATATATATATCATACCTCAGTCGTAGTTATATGAACCACCTTCTCCTCAAGAGAACCAACTTCTTTGATGTTGAACTTGTTGAGCAAAGTGATGCCAGAGATGGTGGACATGGGCTCCACTGTCAGATTATCCATAACCATGTACGTAACCAAACCTTTCACAAACCCACCAGCTTGATCACCAGACGACCCCTCTGGCTCAAGATTCGGAGCAATATGCGGAATCTCAACATTCATATACTTATTACACTGAGGACAAACAGCCTTGCAGTCATGGCTGGCGTTCCGGTGGTAGCTCGGACACATGTAGAGTTTGGGCTTCGCCGCCGGCGACTCCACATCGGTGAGAAGCAGAGGGTGTTGGGCTGCGCCGGAGAGTGGGGCTTTGGGGTTAAGCACCGCTTCCTTGCTCTGGTTCGGCTGCAGATAGGTTTCGCTGAGATTTTCGATGCTGGAGTAGAGGTTTCCCAAGCAGCCGACCATGGCTTTCTTGGTGAGAAGCTTGATGACGGTGCCGATGGGGAGGGAGAGCAGGAAGAAGAGGAAGTCGACGAACTCTTTTCCGACTTCGGCAAATAGGACTTTCTTGTTCTTTGTGTCTATCAGGAGCTTCAGGCTCACTTTTGTCGTCGCCATGACTAAGTAGCTAAGCTGTTTGTTGTGGAGTGTTTTTTTTTTTTTTTTTTTTTTGGGAGTTTGGAAACTGGAAGTATTTGTAATGGCATAATATCCAAGGCAAACGATCCACGGATCCAGTTCATCGATGTTGGAAATGCCTGCCGCCAGTTTCGTAGAGTTAATTAATGGAAATGACTAGAGGCGAGCAAGTCAGAGAGCTCATCCTGTCTCATATATATATATATAATATATATTTGACAATTTATTCCATTAGTGTCTGAATTAACAATATTCTGTCCTTTTAATATTTAAATTTTTAATTTTGGTTCATTAAGATCTTGTTTGACAAAAAGTTTAGTTTAAACTAAACTGTACTTTTTTTATCATGTTTTTTTATCTTTTTCTCAAAAAGTTATTTGTCTTTTCTGAAAATTCAAAAAAATTCAAAAAAATTTACTATTTAAACTTATAAATCTTAACTCAAACTTACACACCAAACACCCTCCTTAATTTTTTAATTTTTATTTTTTAATAATTTTGATCCTGAAATTAAAATTGATGAAAGATTTTTTTGATTTAATGTGCATAATGAGGTTTCAATTCCATTAGAACATGAAATTTTACAAAAATAATTATATTAAGTATAAAAGTTTCCCCTTTATTCTTATTAAATATTCTTAAAAATAAAATCATTGGCAGCTAATGTAACAATTTCTTTTAAATTTTTAGTTATTAGGTATTATGTACACAATTATTAATGTTAAATTTTAAAAATCTTCCATCAATTTTAGTGTGAGGAGCCAAAACTGTCAAAAAAAAATAAATTAGGGACTAAGGCCATCTCCAACCAATTTACTCTATGTTAGAGTACAGAAACTCTAAAATAAAGTATCTTTTACTTCAAATACTATTTATCTTCAAACCATTTACTCTATGGGCCCGTTTGGTTGGTAAGTTTAGTTTAAACTAAACTGTACTTTTTTCGTCATGTTTTTTTGTCTTTTCCCCAAAATTTTTTTGTCTTTTCTGAAAAAGTCAATAAAAATTACTATTCAAACTTAAAAATTTCAACTCAACTCAACTTGTGCTTTAAACAGGTATACTCTAAAAGGAATATTCTATTTATATTCTTTATTTTTACCTAAATATTACTTGAAAATTTAATTAAAAAACAAAAAAAAAACAAAAAAGTTGTTTAGAGTATGAACAGTGATACTTCAAATATAAAGTATATTGTTCATACTCTATATTTGAAGTTCCATATAGAGTATGGGTTGGAGAAGTTTCATACTCCAAATTGATGCAAAACTCTATTTTAGAGTATGGGTTGGAATTGGTCTAAATGAATCAAATTTAAAAATCCAATGATCAAAGTGACAAGATATTGATAATTCAAGAACTAAATATATAGATAAATTAGCCGCTTTTTTTTTTTTTTTTTTTTTTTAAATTAGGTGTACATCAGATTTGGACCTAAGCATGCATTTTGAAACCTGAGTTTGAGAGGTAATTTGTATATTGAAATTGATTAATTTTTTAAAAATTAGTTATATTTTTTTTTTTTTTAGAAAAAGATAAAAATGAATCTTAAAGACAAGGTTTGATCCTTTCATCCAAACAAATCATTAAAAGTTCAACTCAAATTTTTTTTTTTATGTTTCTGAAAAGTCAAAAAAAAAAAAAAAACTAGTTTTTGAAAAGTTAACGAACTTCAAATTAAAAATTTCATTTCAAATCAATACACCAAACACACCCTACGAAGTCTATGTTTGGTTCATCAATCGGAGAACTCTGTTTTACTACTCGTAATTCCAACTATAACTTGAAAACTTAAACTTTAAAGTTTATAACTTTGCATATATAAATCTAAATGAGACATTTTTAAAAATAAATTACATAGAATTTCAAGATAAATAAAAAAAGATCCATATTGATTTTTTTTAATAGAAAACATATCAAATTTTTAACATTTCTTAATTTCAATCAACCAAACGCATAACTAAATGCGCAACTCAACTTTATTTCAAAAGTTTCAACTCAAGCCGTGACTATGCTTGGTTCAACCATTCAAATGAAAACATTTTGGATATAAATATTGGGATAAAAATATTTGAATTATCATTTGAAATGGTATTTAGATAGTCGCAATTTAAAAAGAAATGAATGAAGCATTTGACTTTGTATTTGGATAAATGTTTTAAACACTTATACTAAATCTTACAACATCTTAATATAAATGAAAAATTTTAATATGATATATGTATATAGGCTTTGTTTGGCACTTGAGTTTAACTCCAACTAAATTATACTTTATCATTTTAATTTTTATTTTTTCTGAAAAGTCAACAAAATTTATAACTAGTTTTTAAAAAGTCAACCAATTCTAACTTAAAAATTTCATCTCCAACTAACGAACCAAACACAAGCATAGTTTTTGATTATCTTTTGTCTCTGAATGCGTAGAAAGAGGAATTGTCTCCATCAGAGTTGAGAGTTAAAAAAAAAAAAAAAAGTTATGGTATTGTGAAGCTTAGATAGAAGGGAAAGAAAAAGTTTTCAGTCAAATAGAACTAAAATGTTCAGTTTGGAGTCATGTTTGGAAAAGTGTTTTCCAAACAATTTTTTTTTGTCATTTTTCTTTAATTTTATTATTTACTTTTTGAACCATTTTAAAAAAATTTAAATTTTAAAAGTCCATAATTTTATCATTTTAAGTCAAAATTAGATGATTTTTTTAAATTTGTATAGAATTTTAAGAGAAACGAAACAATATTTATATTGCTAATTTTTTCCCCTAACACAATTTAAGTTTTTCACTTTTCACTAAACACATATTTTCAAAATTCAAATCATCTTCAATGTACCGACAAAATCATCTCTAAACGTGATCCAAACAGGCCATTAATGTTGCAAATGTACTCAAAATAAAAGCAAATTTAAGGGGGGAGAACTTTTCATTTCTTTTTTTATGAATTTTGAACATAAATATTCATAAATCAAACTGTTAAGAATTTAATCAATAATTAAAAATAAAAAGTCCTATTATAAAAAAAAACTGCTAAATGTAAATGTCCAAATTAAATTATACCATACAAATTGTTTCAATCAAGATCATTAGAACATTAATTTAATGATTAAAATAACAGGTTTTTTTTGGATAATACAAAATACTAGTCCTTATACCATCAAAACTCGTTTTTTGTTTTTTGTTTTTTTTTATTTTTTTCCGTTTAGATTCTTGAAGGTGTAATCTGCCTAGTTGATGACTCTTCAACCAAAAAAAAAAAAAAAAATCTGCCTAGTTGATGACTAATTTTTCTGGTTGGCAAATTAACATGGAGAAACTTGAACTTCTTACTTTGGGAAACAGAAGAACCCTTGTTGAGAAAGTTCAAGCCTTGAAGGCGATATCCTTGGTGTGATTGATTGGAGTTATCCAGACCGACGTCTAGATTTTCTTACATGCCTAGGCTAATTGTTAATCTCTCCATGTCACGTCGAATTTACTTAAAGCCAAAAAAAAAAAAAAAGCAGTTGGATTAATAATTCAAGTTCCAGTGCTATGATTACATCCAGTTTCGTATGCAGTCACTGCTGTATCTACGATGACAGTTAGATCTTGTTTGAAAAAAAGTTTAATTTAAATTAAATTATATTTTTTTTATTTTTTTTTTTTTTTTCTTCAAAAAGTTATTGTCTCTTTTGAAAATTTTAAAAAATTCAAAAAATTCAAAAAAATTTACTATTTAAACTTACAAATCTTAACTCAAACTTACACACCAACACCCCCTTAATCTTCCAGGACCTTGCTCAATTAACTAATTAAACAAGCACAACTATATTAGTTGCGCCTTTGTTACAATTTCCGCATAGTAGGCCACCATGACTTGCAAGATATATGAATGGCACAGGGACGAGATGAGGCTGGAGAATTTTTTTTTTTTTTTTTGTCTCCGTTCCCACCCTTAAAATCATCTACATTCTCATTTCCATCTCCGTTTAAATAAAGCGGTGTCAAAAGATGGAGATTCTTTGTTGGCAAGGGTTTCCTCTCCCCATTTTTTGTATTGTAAATATATATTTAAAAATACAACAAAATAAAAACAAATAATAAAGTAAAAACGTATTATAAATTTAGTTCAAAATCAAAGATTTTATAAACAAATCAAATTTTAAACAAATGTAAAAATGAGATTTTAATCATAAAACTATTAAAGATCTTACCAAAACATTATAAACTCTAAAAACTAAAAATTTATAAAAAAATTTGACCTAAAAATAAGCTTCAAAACATCGAAGATAACGTCTTCGATCAACAATTCCAAGCCCAACCAAAAATTACTTCTTTTGCTTGTAACAAAACAAATATGGTCACAGAGAAATCTACTAGTGTCACATGTAAAATAGTAAGGACCCAACACAAATGTATGTTTGACATGTATATGTGAAAATGAAAATCTAGACTGATCTCAATTTAAATTAAAAATCTTTTTGGATTAGTACTGTTGAGAGAGAAAAATAAATAACACACGGATTAAAAAAAAGAGTAGAAACTTTGAGTTGAATCAGGGGGTGTTTGGTGTTTGAGTTTGAGTTAAGATTTTTAAGTTTCAATAATAATTTTTATTGATTTTTCAGAAAAGATAAAAAAATTTTCAGAAAAAAACAAAAATTGAGTTGAAAAATCTTAACTCAAATGGGTGAACCCAAACTCATTTTAAACCAATTTGCCATTAAGAATATTATACAAGTCAAGGTCCATAGCCCAATTATAATTGACAGACCGCACCAACGATATACTATTGTTATATTCACAGGTAAAATGAGCAAACATCAAATTTGAATTGAGAGTATAAAAGAGTCTTAATTGTACTTCCCTTAACTACTATGTTATCATCAAGCTTTTCAAGTCCAGTAATTAGGAGGTGTTTGAGGGCACCGTTGGAGACGATGTTTTGTTATCTCGTTTCCAACAGTGTGTATAAATATACTTTTCAAAAATTTACTATTCCACAAATTTTTTTTGGGGGCACTCATTGCAGCATTAATGTTACTGATACTAAGCAATGTCATTGCCTTCTTATTGAACAAACAAGTTACATAAACCGGCACAACCAGCAGCAGAACCAAAAAACGGAACCGGACATTGTGATCATATAGGTCATTATGAAAGGAAATTTATTGAATAAATGTCTTTAAAAGTTATTTCCATTAGGGATCACAGTTAGAATATATATTATATATATAATATATTTAATAAAACTTATAGGGCATAATGATAGAGTGTAATTTTTAAATGGGACATAAAAATGACGTTTTTAGGATAAACTATCATTATTTTTCCTAGTTAATATCAACATAAAGAAATTAGGTAAGATGATCAGTTTTGATTATCCCTTTCGATAAATTGATTTTTGTTTTGATTAGGTAAGAAATTAGAGTGTAATTTTTAAATGGGACGTAAAAATGGCATTTTTAGGATAAACTATCATTTTTTCCTAGTTAATATCAACAGAAAGAAATTAGGTAAGATGATCAGTTTTGATTATCCCTTCGATAAATAATTGATGTTTTGTTTTGTAGTAAATAGCCTATGGTCATTAAAACTCGTTAATCAGATTAAGAAGGAAAGGGGAATGGTGGCAACGTTGCTGCAAAAAGGGAAGATCTCGCCAAGGTCGGAGACAATGCAGCGGAGAGGGGAAGGGAAAGAAGGCGCATCGATGGAGCTCGTTTAAAGGAGGGAAAGAATTCATTAAGGGGAACCAACTCTAGACCTAATGCTGGGTGTAGAAGACGAAGGATTTATTTGGCCATTTGCTCTTAAACCAAATAAAGTGTGCAGATAAAGGAAATAATAATGTATATATATAAGAAGATTGCAGAGGAGATAGTTTGTGAAAGCCTCAATGAATTGTATGAGCAACTAACTTTTATTTATATACGGTACACGTACAAATTAGAATAACCCAATAGGGAAATAACCTCTATTGTATACTTGTCATCATCAAACTATACACTATATATGTACCACAAAGATAAAGAATTATTGCATAACAGACTCGATAAAGAAGAATACAAAGAATTGTATAACAGACTCTTAATACACCAGAGATAAATAAGTCAACGAAGACAGTATTGGCTTAAATATTGAGAATCTATAAATAACTCGGACAACAAATTATATATGTCATCTTATTGATGGGATAAATTAAGCAATAAGATCGACTAAACAGGAGAAGTAAGATTGGAGGGTGGCCATTATCGGAGTATAGTGCTTATCATTTCTCGAAAGGAACTTCTTAAACCAGTGTGCTGAGAGTTTCGGGTATCTTTTCTGCTTGTTTTTGTAATCCACAAAGTGAATGCCAAACCGATCACTGTAACCGAAACGCCATTCGAAGTTGTCTAGTAATGACCACGCAAAGTATCCCTTCACATTCACTCCTTTCCTGCGCAGATTAATTAAGGTCATGGGACATTATTATCTAATCAAGTCAGTTTAATTAATTAGTGAAGGATGAAATAATCGGTAAAAAAAATAGTAGAGCAAAGTTTAGAACTAACTTGATCGCTCTCCGAAGGTACAAGAGATGACGGAAGTAGTAATCAATTCTTTGGGGGTCATTAAGAGCTTGTTCAAGGGATAGTTTAGGATCATTGAACTCATCAATACCTGTAATCAAACATTTTCGTAAGAATGATAAGAGGGTCACTTGCATTTTACAGATATAGAACTGGATAATAAACAGTAAAAAAAAATATATATTTTGAAATTGGTAATTACCGTTCTCCGTGATGTAAATTAGTGGATTGCAATACTTTGTCTTTGTGTACAACAAAAGGTCATAAATTCCCTTGGGATAACATAGAGCCAGTCTGAACTACCCTGCAATATCGTCAAATACAAATTAGGAAAAAAAAAAAAAAAAAAAAACATAAGGTGGGAATTATTATACTTGGCTTTCAAGAAATATATAATAAATAACATTATGATATGGTTCTCAAATTTTTCTTTTTTCGTGGCTAAAAGTCATTAAACTCTGTAAAATGGTGTAAATTGATCATTTTTATGAACGAAGATTAAAAATTATATGAAATAGATCATGTGTATGGCACATATAAGTTGAAGTTATGTAAAATTTTTCTTTAATTATTCTTAGATAGTTAATCATGTGTGATTAAACATGACATTTTCTGTTAAATTTTCAACGTTTGTTAATAAAAAGAAAATAAAAAAGATTAAGAATCAAAATTACAACTTCATAAAAAGATTAGAAATCAAACGAACAATTTACCCTAAATAATAGTGAAGATGCGGTGAATGCTTACGTGTAAATTTTAAAAAACAAAGATTGATACATACCTTTGGACCAATGGGGACACCATTTCGTTGGGCTGCGAAAAGAACATATATAGTCAAATTAATTAAGAACATTCTATTAATTGTTATTAACTGAACTAATTATAATTGATTATAATTACTTGTAAGGGTGGATTGAGCGTCTGTGGTGTAGCTGGCATTGACAGAATTGTTATGAGGAGCGTCAGCTGCATAATTAGCAGTGTAATAGTTTAATCCAAGAAAGTCAAACGACCCTTTCACAAGTTTGGATTCCTCTTTCGTGAACTTTGGTAATCTCTTTCCAACGAGAGATTTCATGCTTTGTGGATAATCACCATATGTCAAGGGGTCCATATACCTGTAAGAAAATAACATAAGAAGATAATTATTTGAATATAATTAGGAGCTTGTCCATAAACACATATAATAATGCACATTTATGTACTCAAGTAGAAGTTGTATTATCGGGGGGAAAATTTCGGTTAAAGAGGAAAAAATTAAAAAAAAAAAAAAAGTTCTGATAACTACGTAATTACTACATTACAACGATATCCATTTCTTGTTGAGTTTTTTAATACTGTCCATGACATATAAAGAACGTCAATGGTTACTTATTTCCTTTCTTAAAATTTAAAATTTTTCGAAAATGTTCATGATTCTGTTTGTTTTATTAAATAAAAAAAAATATCTATAACAAGTACTTAACAGTAGAATTAACCAATTATAATAGGTCATTTCAACCTAATTAATGCCAATATTCTTAAATACAAACTTCACATATTCTTATAAAAAAAAAAAAAAAAACTTATCCATAGGTATAAACAAAAATATCTTATGTATTGCAGAACGACCCTATATTATGCAATATATTAATAACATATAGTGAACGATATATATAAAATTCTTAATTACTTATTCTCTTGATTTATATAATACCATCCAAACATGAAATCGAGGGCTCGTAGTGCAGCATTTTGGTCGTGCTTTCTGTTAGAATACGGCACAAACCAGGTTGACACCAATGTTATTCCTATTATGCCTTTTTGAGATGCCTGAACCAAAAAAAAAAAAAAAAAAATAATAATAATAATTAAATTACATTAAGTAGTTGCGATATCCAATATTCAAAGTGACATCTCTTTTAATAAATTAGGAAAATAAAATTTATATGTGACCTGATACTTGTCCTTGTATACTTTGACAGCAGCGGCATGAGAGAGTAGTTGATAATGGGATGCTAAGTACGGTTCTATCCCTGAATCCCCACCAGTACAGTTTTGGTTTTGCCACTCAGAACATCGACCTGGTGCTGAATTCCCAGTCACATAACCATCATTAGAGTAGGAATGTGGCTCATTCAAGGTAATCCAATGCTTTACCCTGTCTCCAAATTCTTTATAGCAAAGTTCAGCATAGTCCTTAAAATGGTTCCTGTATACATATTTTACTTATGCAATAAGAAACCAAAAACTTGTGATAAATCTTGCTACACTTTTCCATGGATATTTTAGTTTAAATTGGCAAAGATTTGGCATTACTTACACAATTTGAGGGCTCAAGAAACCGCCATACTCATCCTCTAGAATTTGGGGAAGATCCCAATGGAAGAGAGTCACATAGGGCTTCAAACCTATATAAATTAATATTGAAACAAAATATATATAACGTTTAATTAGTATATACGGTTTAGGAGAACCTACTGAAAGTAAATGATATAGGAGTAAATGAAATAATCACCATTGGCTAGGAGTTCGTTGATGAGATTGTTATAGTACTTGATTCCTTCCTTGTTCACACCCCCACTAAGTTTTCCATCTGAAAAACAATTTTTGCAATAAATATATATACATACACTTCTAATTAATTAGTACTGAATAAAAAAAAAAAACCTTATTAAAAGGGGCATACAATATTTTTTTTAAGAAGAAGAAATTAGGGTTAAAACAATGAAAATATTACTTACTTGGCAACAACCTGGACCATGAGATAGAGAATCTATAGGCATCCAAATTCATTTCCTTCATAATCCGCACATCTTCCTGTAGTGTGTGTGTGTATATATATCATGAAATATCTTATTTAGCGAAAAGAAACCATGAGTAAATCTAATAATATGATGAATTAATAACCTCGTACGTCTATTAATTATGTTCTTCACAATCTCTCCTTTAAAAAGAGAAACAATTTATTGAATGATTTATTTTTATTTTTTAAATAGAAAAAATATATGTTATATATATATTAAGCATATATTAACATATTTGTTGTATTCTTTTACCTTGTAGCGGTGATATTCATCAGTTGCCACGTCCCCGTTGCTCCCATCCTTTATCTTTTCTGCAATGCTCCACATGAAACAAAAAAATTATTAAAAAAAAAAAAACCTGGCTGGTGTCTATATAATAATATGATAATTATATTATGGTCTTTACGTTTTTTTAATATTTTATTAAATGATGAGAGAGAAAAAATTATCAAGATGATTTAGAATATTCTAAATTAGCACCCCTTAAACCACCTATCAAATGGTAGCTCTTAACTCTAATTCATTAAACTCAAGAGAAAAGTCATACGAGAAATAAAGAAGGGGAAAATAGAAAAACAATAGTGCCTCCCTTGACTTTTAGCACGATCACATACGTGGCTAATTTATATTATTAGTAACTTGCAACTTATTTGAAAAAAAAAAAAAAGAAAGGTCGGAATTGAGAAAACTTGACTTTTCTAGAAAGAATTGTTTTTTTTTTGTTATTATTAATTTTTATTATATATAGAGGTAGATTTTGCTATAAACTTGCGTGAATGTTGACTGTTAGGTATACTCTGTTATCTTATTACCAGATTTGTAATTTATTTTTATACATTATTATAATAATTAATTGTTTGTAATATTTTTCAATAATGTTTATCTTTTACATCAATAATTATTAAAGAGTAACATACTACACATAATTAATTTTTAAATTAAATAAATAAATAAATTATTATAAGTAGATTATTAAAAAATTTAATTATTGAACTTATTAAGTTTTCAGATTAAACAATTCAATATACACACACACAAACGAATATATTTGTAAAACACATGTTTCGACCCGGCCTAACTGTCGGTGCGTTATTACAAAAAAATATATTTTAGTCACACGTCAAACCTCAATTCCCTCTAGTCTCGTCTTTGGACGACATTGTTTGACACATCAGATGAGTTATGGATAATTAGTTGGTGTTTAACCGTACGTAAGATAAAGATATCTCGGCCACCCTTTGACTTTTCTTTGACAAATGAATGTTTAGAAAATCAGAACAGACTTTTATATTTATTCGTTACTGTTTTACGTAAGATATCTAGCTTCTTCCTTTATTTTGTTATTTTTATTATATTCATTTAGCAACTTCCTGATCATAAAAAGAACCCGAGTGTGTATATATATTGGGTTGGTCTTATATACGGTATTGGATGGTATTTAACAATGTGAATTTCAATTATTATAAATATAAACTTCAATTACTATAAATGTGAAATTCAATTATTGAGAATATGAATTAATACAGAAGAAAATATAAAATAAGAGGAATTTACATTTACAGTAACTGTTCACATTCACAGTAACTGAAATTTATATTTTCGGATATCATACAGTGCCAGATATAAGACATATTGTATATATTTTATATAAACATGTACATACTATCTAGAAATCAAGAGACCAAATTAAATTTCTTTGAATTTGAAGTTACCAGATTGGTTATTCGTGGTTATTTGGAAACATTAAGAACTTATTTGGCAGAACTTGTATGGATAAAGAGAAAAACCTGAATAGTTGTGGGTGAAAGTATCCCATATACTTGGTCCTCTACCGCCTTCTTTCGCAGCACCTTCATACTGCACCTCAAAAACTCAGATGGTATGGATCTATGTATGAATTAGACATTACAATCTAGTACTCAAAAAGGAAAAAAAAAAAATTAATCCATAAAAAAGGATATATATATATATATATATAGAGCAAAAAGTAGTCTTAGGCCTTAATAAATCACGATTACCTGATAAGATGATGAAGCTGTTCCGAAGATGAAATCGGCCGGGAAACTGCTTCTATTGAGGAAAACGGCGTCGTAGCAAGCTGGTATTGTTTCAGCTACATGACCAGCTGCATAGCCAAAATAAAGAAGCAGCGGCAGAAGGCTAAAGGTGAGTGGGACTTGTGATATTGCCATTATATTTGATGATATATTTTGCGCTGATATATATTGTTTAATGAGAAATATTGTTGTCTCCACAATGCACGCATGAATGTCTTTATATAGAGGAAAAAAAGAAATACTTAACACGCACGTAATACATTACGGATTAACTTGGAAAAGTATGGTTATCTCTAATTGCTTCTCTCATGTGTTTTTTCATTCATTTCGGCTCGCCAGACTTCCTAGAAATTGTAAAATGGTATAATTTGACATTCTCTTCAAGACATACATCCTCTTATCCAATTATCTGATATCTTTTTGCCTCGTCAACATTGAACTAGTCCTCAGTTTTAGTCAAGCCCACGTGTAATCTTTATCTTAATATAAATTATTACTGGAAGTACCAAGGCAACGGAATTCCTGTATTCATATACAAATTCATACGCTTTAAAAGTTCTCTCATAATATGTAATACCACATGCATGGTCCGAGTTTCCTGCGTGTCTTCCTATTAAATATGTCTTTATTATATATATTTACTATATATATATATATATATATTTATATCTATATGTGTATTGACCACCGATCCTTCAGACGTCCTTGAATTTGAAGTTATATACCTGGTGAAATCCGACGTATACAGCCGTCTCGAATGAGTAAGCAATAGACCAAATTGTTTCTAAACATGCCGAGTAAGGTTTCAAGCTCTTTTAAACCCACTTAAAATTTAATGTTTTTTGTTCGTGGGTAAATCAATAATCCTCCCCTCGAATGAAATTATTATCACCGTAGCTCCCCTCTCAATGATGGTTTATCTGTACATCTTTCTCAAACTGGGAAATCAGGAAGAGATTACAACTCCATCGAGATCTCTACCGCACTAGGGTCTGTAATGACCCGCCTAGCACAGGCCGTTACCATACATACTTACGTATATTTCATACATACTTAATCGACATAAACACGGAAATATTTTATTTTATTATTTTTTTTACAGTGTGACTCGCACACGAGAGCGTACATAAAATATAACAAATAATAGGCAATAGTTTTTAGCATATCTCAACTTAATAAACGTAAATAAAATAATTTCAAAACGCATAGCGGTTCTACATTTCCCACGGTTCACAGTCCGCCGAGCCTCGCCTCTCCATCTTGCATCAGCAATTGCTGGCAGGTTGCTTACCTACAGCATAAACGTAAGACAGTGAGCTTTCGCTCAGCAAGTACAACCATCCTATACCGCGACACAACACAAAACAATATATCTAACTAACATAACAAAGCATAGCATAGCATTACTTAACTTAACTTATCGTAACTTATCCTACATATGCATGAGCCAATTATGCTTCTTATTCTTTCTTATTGTACATAACTTGCTTACTTAACTTAACTTAACATATGGGCCCTATAATGTTCGTACCGGGCGCGCAACTATGAATTGGTTGGGGTGGCCAATCTTTTTCCAACTCAATCCATCGTCCAACCCGACCTTACGCGGGTCGGTACGACACAGGTAATTTACTTAGTCTCATATCGTTCTTTATCTTATACTTGATTTTGTTCTTGTTATTGGTGAACACACTTCGTGATGTTTCAACACAACTAAATCATAGTATGTCTTAATCTTAACATGTTTTTAACATTTCATGACATATACTTAAACATAGCATTTTACACCTAAAACATAGCATTTATACGTAAAACATAGCATAAAACTTTTCTTAACACCTAATATAAAACATGTAATTAACATGGCATATAATTAACACAGCAAAGTAACACTACAGGACATACAATAAAGCATACATTTAAAACATACTTAGGCAAGTATCAAATCAAAGCCTATGCTGTAGGCGGTGGTTATACTTACTTGCTTAAAATTGCTGTGTCCAGTTATAAGCTCAAGCTCGTTGGGATACCGTCGCGTATTGTGTTCTGTTATCGACAAAAGAGTAAGGATTAGAACTGTTGGTAAGCCAACATTCTTATAACCGTAGTTATATTTCCTTATTGCGTTACGCGAACCTATTTGTTATTTAAGTAACCCTAAGGTTTAAAGTCTATCCTATTCGGATTATTATTCTTGACTTTAAATCCCAAAAATTCATTTGTGTTTTCTTTCTAGAAAACCTTATGTTTTTGGCACAAAATCCCCCTTTTAATTTAATTTTAAAAATTTAGAAAATCATAAGGTAAAATTGTAAAAATCATCGACTATTAAAAACTGCCTTTGGAATAGTTTTATAATGCCAGTTAATCATTAAAACACAAAAACAACCCTTTTCTGAACCATTTCTAAAAATCTTGTACAGAAATCTCCCCATTTCTGTACCATCTTTGAAAATCAATTTCATTTAAAAATCTAAGCCGATTTTGGAAAAATTGTCTTCATGAAAGTTTTAGCTATCACAGAACCCTACAACTTCTGTGTTTTACGTAAAATCCAGTTTGGACCTTAACCTGTCCAAAATCTGTGTTGAACTAACTCTGTTCGTGTATGGTTCCTGGGCAGGTCAGGATCGGTTTTTGCAGAAAACCAAGGCCATTGGAGCCTTATTTGAAAAACTGTTCACGTATCCCCCTAGGAAAAACCCTAATCTACAACTTTCGTGTTTTGAGTTTCTCCTAATTCGGCCTCTACGGGCCTTAAAATTTGCTTTTCCCGAGACTGGGCAAACCTTATCCGAGAAAACCATTTTTCGGTTTCGATTTCGCTTACGTCCTATTACGTTCACCCTACCTCAACCGAACACGTCGGGAGCCTAATTCAGACATGCAGGGACGTTTCTAACGTTCAACATTCAACAAACACATTTACATGAACATTTTGCACAAATATACAAAAACCTAAACAAAACAACAATACCTAGCATGCATATTAACAACCACCAACATAACCCTAAATTTTCAAGTACAAACCCTAATTTCTAAGCTAGGGCAGCAAGAGAAACCAATGAGCTTATGCTCAATACAACCAAGGCTTTAATACATTTAAATTTCTCTAATTGAAATTTAAACTAAAAGCTTGGAATCAAGGGTTTGCACCTTGCTTTGGATCCAAGAATTTGACTTGGTTGTCCTTCCCTTTGCTCCTCCTTTAGCTGCCGGTTTTTCTTGCCAAAATGGTCCAACTTTTGCCGCCTCCTTTGCTTTGAAAATCAGCCACCACAGCTCCCAAAAATCTGGCCAAAACAGCTCCCAAAACCAGCCAAGGTCTTGCTTGTTCCCTTGCTCTTTTCCTCCCTATGTTCGGCCTTCTTGGCTAAGATAGGTACCAAATTTTTTGAGCTCTTGCTGGCTGTTCAAAGTAGAGAACTAAACCCTAAAAACCCTAATCCCTCTTGGTTCCACAAAATTTTCCTCTCTTCCTCCTTAGCTCCCACAACCGGCCCTAGGAAGAAAAATGGGTATCCAAACTTTCCAAATTTTTTTCTCTCCTTGCTTTCCTTCCACAAATCCGATCCTCTCACTCTATTTCCTCCTCAATCTTGGCTGCAAATCCTTCCTCTCCTTCACACTCAAAACCGGTTTTGTTCAAGCAAGAAAATTGCAAGAGTTTAGTTGTGTTTTGTAATTTTTTTCTTGATTTAATCCACCCCTATTTATAGAGGTTGAACTTCTTAAAATTGCACCATGTGGTCCCTAAAAAAAAATCAGATTATACAAGGGGAGGGGGTGAGGTGGTCGGCTGTGCTTGGGTGGAACCAAAGGAAGCTTCCAATTTTTACTTTCTAACAAATTAATTACTTTAATGATGTAATAATTCATAAAGTTAGTGAGATAAGCCACCCTAAGGCTTGTTTGCCACCAATCCTCTTTAAACAATCCATTTTTCAATTACCACAGGTAATTCCAATACTGGTTCCTCTTATACGCAATATTAGTTAATTGAACCGCAGTCCAAAATTTACCTGTTTTTAAATGGACTGTATAAAAACTTTTTCTTAACTTGGAACCACTTGGCCCAAAATATTCTAATTATTGTGCTTGATTTCTATGGTGGTTTTGAATTCTAAACATATCATTTTAATCATAAAAAATAGCTTTATGCAGTACAATACTATACTGCGAACTATTAAGTCGTACAGCATTTTTCTTAACTTTTTCGGGTCAATCTTTGGCTTTCTCGTCCGCCATTGACTTTCTTGTCAACCGCTGACTTTACCGCCAAATTTTGACTCCCGTGGTCAACAGTTGACTTTTGGTCAACCATCGGCGTTTTCGGTCAAACTTTGACCAACATGCAAATTTTGGCGATTTCGCTCCTTTTCGCCTAAAAGGTCATTTGCTTGACTAAGCAATCATTTTCGAGTCTCAGAATATCATAAAACTCACAAAAACGAAATAAAAACCCTTAATCGACTTTTTTTCATGCGTATCTTAAAAATTTGTACAAATTTCTTAAAATAAAAGAAATCGTGTAAATACAGAAATACTTAGTATTACAGGTCCTACGTCATAGAGTTTTCATCTTAGAGTATATTTTATATCATGGATTTTTTGCGCATCATAATCTCTTGGGGCCACCAACCTTCATTTATTTTCTCTAGGAGTTCATCTTGCATGTACACGTAGTTACATATGGAATCTGACTCTGATACCACTTGTTGAGATTTTAAGGTTTCATTCTAAAATGTTAACATCTTAGAAGTAGTAGCCTAAATCCTTTCAAATCCTGTTAAGATTTTATGTATAGTAAATGTGAGATTTTTTGTACTTGGTCTGGTGACACTTCTAGAGCTAGGTTCACTGAAACTAATTTTGGGGCTGTATTTCGGGGTTGATACAATATTGCAGCCTTTCTTCTTACAGTATTATTTATTTGAATAGAGTATTCGTGGTGTCCTCACGTCCGTCCAAAGAGTTATCGGGTAAGTTCACTGACCGCATGATGGGATTATAAGGATCCTGACCTAAAATCTTCAACAGTTATCAGACCTCATGCTTCGAAAGCATGCAACATCTGATCTTAATTTCTTATCATAGACATTGTATGCGCTACGATTCAATTCTAACACTTAATAAAAACTAAAGACTAAGCAGGACAAGCCACCACAACCAGGGATCTATAATACTAGTAATATAAACGGGCTGATTATATTAATTAAAGATAGTATGCTAAAATTTACGAATCAAGAATATTGTCCCAATTGATGGGACGGTTTGGAATGGCAGAAATAGAACAAAGTTTTTACCCTATATGTATGTATGTTCCCGTGGTGCCATAATTACTTTAGGCCAATCATATCATGCACGTAATTAATTATGTTTCTGAAACTATACTGTATTCATAATTAATGTCCACAAGATATTTCCTTAAAATTTTTTTTTTTAACAGAATAAGCAAGAAGTTGTATTAAAATATAGGTTGGAAACTTTTCTTTTCAATTCTAAATGTCCTACAGCGTCATGACTTTTGACTTTTGACAAGTGTTTATATTTTGTAAAGAAAATAATCTTTCTAGTTCTTTTGTTTACTCAATTCTTACAAAAACACTCCGACTTTATGAATTATGTGACAAACAATATTGTATAATTTAACACTGACACAGATTTTTTAGGACAAATATCAATCTTTCTTGTATGTAATATCAATTAAACGAAACCGATTTTGATCATCCATTTTAATAAATGACGGATGTTTTGTTTCTTTAGTTAAATAGCCGATGGTTTATAAAATTGTTTAATGATCAGATCCGGATGGGAAGGGGATTTGGCAGCAATGCCGCGAAAAGTGAAACTCCGGTAAAGGCGTCATGCTGGGGTGCGTAGGGAGGCTAATATCTAGCCACAAAGAGTCAACGACCCCCTCGTGGCTAGATCTAGCGATGCAGATCGGGAAGATCTCGTCAAGATCGTAGATGAAAGATTCATAGAGGGTTTGTTTGTTTTGATACCGAACTAATTGTGTGTGCAGAGAAAGAAATTCTATATTGTAATGAGAAGATTGGAAAGGAGATAGTATATGTGAAAGGCTCGATACTTTGTACTGATCAGCAACAAACGTTTACTCATAAATTGATATGTACAAAAGAATATTGACGCAAAACATCTATTGTACATTATTTGACATTATCAAACCATACAAACTATATATTCCACGGAGAACATAAAGAATTTCATAACATATACTCTAACACCAAAGATAATTAAGTCAAGGAAGGCAATATATAGGAAATATAAGATTGGAGTGCGGCCGTTATCAAAGTATAGTTGTTATCATTTCTTGAAAGGAATTTCTTAAACCAATGTGCTGAAAGTTTGGGATATCTTTTCTGCTTATCTTGGTAATCCACAAAGTAAATGCCAAACCGATCACTGTAACCTGAATCCCATTCGAAGTTGTCTAGTAATGACCACGCAAAGTATCCCTTTACATTCACTCCTTTCCTGTGCGGATTAATTAAGGTCATGAGAATTTTAACCAAATCAATTCAATTTTATTAATTTTAAGGAAAGATGAAATATAATTGGTGTAAAACAAAGATATTAGAGCAAGTTAAAAACACTGACTTCATCGCTCTCCGAAGGTACAAGAGATGACGGAAGTAGTAATCGATTCTTTGGGGGTCAATTAGAGCTTGTTCAAGGGATAGTTTAGGATCATTCAGCTCATCAGTTCCTGTAATTAATTAGTACATTAAGAATGATGAGGTCACCTTGCATTTTACACTAGTAGAAATAGATTAATTAACAGTTAAAAAGGCTTGGAAATGTTAATTACCGTTCTCCGTGATGGTAAATTAGTGGATTGTCGTAATTTCTCTTTATGTACATCAAAAGGTCATAAATTCCCTTGGGATAAACATAGAGCCAGTCTGAACCAGCCTGCATATAATCATGTTATACAACGAAAAAGAAAATTAGGTGGGAATTGTTAGACTTAACCCTCAAGAATAAATGTCATAAATAACAAAGCAAAATTTATAATAGAAATTACATTTTGGCCTATCAGTAAATATTGTTATGTTAATCATTAGATTAATTTTTTAACGGTCTGATATGTTAGTATACACTAAAAATTTAAAGTGCAAAACACAGAACTGTTTCTAGTTATAGATCAATTGTTGAATAAGTAATCAATGACAAAAAATAACAGTACCTACTGATAGGATAAAAATACAATTTTTGTCATAATTTTTAAAAAAATGTAATTATGAAGATGATAAATGCTTATGTATAATGAAAAATAATGATTGATACACACCTTTGGACCAATGGGGACACCATTTCTTTGGGCTGCCACAGGAGTTCATAAGGTCAAAACTAAGAATATTCTATTAATCACTATATATTAATTAAATTAATCGTAACTGATAATTATAAATTACTTGTAAGGGTCGTTTGAGCGTCTGTGGTGTAGCTGGGATTCGCAGAACTGTTATGAGGAGCATAAGCTGCATAGTTAGAAGTGTAGTAGTTTAGTCCAAGAAAGTCGAACGACCCTTTGACAAGTTTGGATTCCTCTTTCGTGAACTTTGGTAATCTCTTTCCAACTAGAGATTTCATGCTTTTGGATAATCACCATTTACCAAGGGGTCCATAAACCTGAAAAATAATAACATTAAAAGAAATCAAATGGACATTTTATTACTAGTAATATTATTGATTAAGAAGTAATATTATTAGTAATTCTCTTGGTTTATAATACCATCCAAACATGAAATCAAGGGCTCGTACTGCAGCATCTGATCTTGCTTTCTGTTAGAATATGGCACAAACCAGTCTGACACCAACGTTATTCCTATAATGCCCTTTTGAGTTGCCTGCACAAAAACTTTTAGCCACTCATTAATTTACATAAATTAGCTCTAATTTCAAATATCCAACTTTTAGCAAGGGTTGTTTCTCTCTGTTTTGCATTCCTTTTTTCATTAACGTTTATATAATATCTTTTTTTTTAATGATAAATTACTATAATAATCCCTAAATTTTTTCTGAGGGTGTCGATTGATCCTCAATTTTTTTTTAATCAGTTGATCCCTGAATTTCTGAAATGGGTATAAATAGGGTCAAATAGCTGTTAACATATAAACGGATCTACGCCATGTGAGCTGCACATGAGCATAGTTAAAGGGGTAATTTCATAAAACAACAATTGAAATTAAAATTAAAGTGTAAAACATAAAACTAAAAAAATAAAATAAAATTAGAAAAAACAAATATGATAAACCTGTTAAGAGTGTAAACTCTCTTTCAAAAAAAAAAAAAGAAAAAAAAAAAAACCCCTATCTTTCTCTTTCTTTGCACACGTGTGTGCAGGTTGTGATCGTCGTCGACGATAGGAGGTTGTGGTTGTCGCCGGGGTGGAGGGAGGGCTCGCACTATGGGTTCTCTCTCTTCCCATGTGTTCATTGTCGACTATAGTTGTTTTGCAGGGGTTGCGGTGGAAAAAGGGGTGGAGGGAGTGCTAGAGCGGTGGCTCTCTCTCGGGTTCACGACGGGCGGTGCGGGGGGGGGCGGCAGGCTTTGGGTTCGTGGGTTCACCGTCACCGTCGCCGTGCCGACATGTATGAGCAGAGAGGAGATTCGAGCCTCGAACGGGCCTGGGCTCATGGGTCGAGGCTAGGCTGGCCTGAGCTGATCGTCGCTCCGATGGGCGGCAACTTGGAGCTTCCCTTCCGGATCGCTCTGGAAGTACGGCACCACCGTAGCCTAAACTGCCATGTTGCACTACCGCATCTTCACCGAGAACAAGAAGTATCGCAGCCAAGAGTTCACCACTTGCAAGGTACTTCTTTTAGGCCTTGGCCTTAAATCAATTTTTCTGTTCTTTAAATTCCATCTATTTGGGTATTTGAAGCCTTTTTTTTTTTTTCCCGTCAAATTTATATTTTGGGATCTATCCTGTTGAAAACCCTTATTTTGCTTCACAGGACGAAGATGATGAAGACTAACTGAAAATTGGGTGTGTGTGTGTTTTTTTTTTTTTTTTTTTTTTTTTTTTTTTGCGTTTAAAAAAAAATTTCTCAAGGGTTATTAAGTAAATTCAATAAAAATGACACAGTCAATACAATTTTCATCCAAATTTTAATACTGTTATTAAGGGACCATTACAATAATTTATCAATTTTTTAATAATATAATGGAAGGGATAAAGGATGATGGTGCTAGAGGGATGTCGATCTAGTCGGAATGGTCTCGGTGTATTTACTGAAATCTATCACAATCATTTACCAAAAAAAAAAAAAGTGACCTGATATTTTTCCTTGTATAATTTGACGGCAACAGCATGTGAGAGTAGTTGATGATGGGTCACCAAGTATGGTTCTGTTCCTGAATCCCCACCCGTACAGTTTAAGTTTGCCACTCAGAACATCGACCTGGCGCTAAAGTCCCTATCGCATAACCACCATTGGAGTAAGAATATGGCTCATTCAAGGTGATCCAATGTTTCACCCTATCTCCAAATTCCTTGTAACAAAGCTCTGCATAATCCTTAAAATGGTTCCTATATTTTAGATACACATTTCATGTATGAGAATTGGAAACCGAAAGCGTAGATATGATAGATCTTACTACACTTTAAGGATATTTTGGTTTAATCAAGTTGGCAATGATTTTTAAATATTACTTACACAATGTGAGAGCTTAAGAAACCGCCATACTCATCCTCTAAGGTTTGGGGAAGATCCCAATGAAAGAGAGTCACAAAGGGCTTCAAACCTATATTAAACATTATATTGAGAGCAAAATTTATGTAAGATTTAAGTACATAAGATAGGAGAAGTATATATATATACACTAACAATGAATGATATAGGATTAAGTGAAATAATCACCAACCATTGGCTAGGAGTGCGTCGATGAGATTGTTGTAATACTTGATTCCTTTCCTTGTTCACACCCCCACTAAGTTTTCCATCTGAAAATAAGAGTTAATAACAAATATAGATAATTTTAAGTACTGAAGAAATAAAAACCTAATAAAAAAGGATCATGCAATAAGAAGAAGAAGAAATTAGGGGTCATGATTGAAAACAACAAAATAATTAATTACTTACTTGGCAACAACCTGGACCATGAGATAGAGAATCTATAAGCATCCACATTCAAATCCTTCATAAGCCCCACATCTTCCTGCATTATGTGAAACAATTAAGAAGATTGCTTTAGCAAAAAAAAAAAAACAAAAAAAAAAAAAAAAAAAACACTTATGTCGTCATTTATTTCAAAGAAAAATTTATTAATATATTTGTTATATTCTTTCACCTTTGTAGCGGTGATATTCATCAGTTGCCACGTCCCCGTTGCTTCCATCCGTTATCTTTTCTGCAATGCACCACATGAAACTTCTTCGAATCAGGATGGAAGTAAACAAGGGGGAAAAAAAAATGAAAAAATGAAAAAAAGATCTATCTAGCTGGATGCTAATTATAATAATACGGAATACGGCAATTAGTATTATGGCCTTTACGTGTTTTTTATTTTTTATTTTATTTTAAATAAAGGGTGAGAGGGAAACTAGTATCTTGATGATTTAGGACATCTTAATTAGATTAACACCTCCTAAATCACATATCTCGTGCTAAACTCTCAACTCATTAAAAAAAGAAAGAAGAAAAGTCATAAGAAAATAATAAAAGCAAAATAATTCCCAGCTAGTTCTTTTCTTTATTTCTTTGGTTCCTTGAGTTCTAATACGATCACGTATGTTCTAATTTATGTTAGTAACTTGTAACTTATTTTACTTAAAGGAAAACTTGTAACTTGTCTGAGGAAAAAATAATGAAAGGACAGAAGTGGGAAAAACTTGTCTTTTTCTAGAAATTAGAGTTGTTTTGTTGTTGGGGGTTTTTTTTTTTTTCCTTCTCTAAATTATATAGCGCTAGACACTTGCATGAATGTTAGGTGCTACACACACACACACACACACACACACACACACACCTACGCCTCGTTAACGGAAAATTTGGTAAAGCACATGTTTGGACCGGACCTTTAGGTATATACTATTACCAAAGTATTATCCTCAATCACGTGAAACCTTAATTCCCAACGACTTTCTGAACTCTCAAATATTTGTGGTGTTTGGGCGACATTGCGTATGACACATCAGATGAGTTATGGACAATTAATTAGTTTAAACCATGCGATAACAATATCTCTGCCAACCCTTTGACTTTTCATTTGACAAATTAAATGCTTAGAAAATCAGAACAAACTTTAATAATTATTAGATAGAGTTTAACGCACGATATTCATTTTTCTACCAAAAAAAAAATGAGTACGATGTTCATTTTATTTAATAAAAAAAAACCTAGCATATCTTGCTTTTTATATAATAGTTGTTTTATTCCGTCATTTATATGTGTGATATATATAATATATATAATATTTAAATAAACACATACCTAGAAGCTGATGAATTGAAAATTTTGACAGAATTGTCAATATGAAATTGAGCACAATTTTACAAAGAAATAGCACACTTGTTTTGAAACAGAAAGAGAGATCATCAGCAAAGGAATTCAGATGAAAAGAAAAACCCGGAAATTTGTGAGTGAAAGTATCCCATATACTCGGTCCTCTACCACCTTCTTTCACTGCACCTTCATACTGCGCACCTCAAAAACACCGATGTTATGGATCTATACAACTTCGACATTGTAAATTAATACTAAAAAAAAAAAGCCTTAATCAGAATTACTTGATAAGACGATGAAGCTGTTCCAAAGATGAAATCGACAGGGAAACTGCTTCGGTTGAGTAAAACGGTGTCGCAGCGAGCTGGTATTATTTCAGGTAAACTAGCTGCATAGCCAAAAAGAAGTAGTAAGAGGCTTAAGGTGAGGGGAAATTGTGATGCCATTTGTATTGACGAATGTATATATTGTTCATCTATAGAGAAAATATTATTGTTGTCTCCACCATATACATATTTATAGATGCATGTCTTTATATATAGAGGGGGAAAAAAACCATAACGCGTCATGCAGTACGGACTGACAAAGAATAATATGGTTTTTTTTAATTAATTAATTGCTTCTTTATTCGTTAATTTTCATTAATTAATATCATATAATTTGACATTATCTTCCAATTATATATCATCATTGCCCTCTTATCCAATCTGATATGATCTGTTTGCCTCGTCAACATTGAACTAGTCCTATTTCAGTCGAGCCCACGTGGTTCTTTATCTTCTTATTTTGTGGAAAATAATTCATGAAGAGAAAATTACGTACGTACTGTGGAACACCAAGGCAATGGTACTCTAGCCAAACAAATTCTGAAGCTTTGAAAGTTTATAATTTCTCTGCACGTACTTTGAGAATTTTTTTATCGTCGGCCTTTTTCCTTCGGTTTAATGCACAAAACTTAGAAGCCTTGAATTTTTTTTCCATTTATTCTTAATTTCATGTGAGATAGATTGATAAAAAGAGAATTATACTGATTTCTGTTACCGTCGTTTATGTAAAAGAAAATAACGTTTGATGCATGATTCGAATTTTCTGTGTGTCTTCTTATTAAAGCTATCTTTGACATGTAACATATATATTGTTCATGTTAATGTGTGTGTATATATGTAGACCATGATTCTGCAGACGTGGTTGAATTTTGACCTTGTATATATACAGTTGGAAATTATAATATGCCTCGTGCAATCAAATGTAATTAGCCGTCACGAATAAGTAACCGATAGACGAAATTGTTTCTCAATATATAAATAAATAGAGAGGAAGAATTAAAATCTCCATTCAAAAATAAAAAAATTAAATAGAGAAAATCTAACTTTTATGGTACTTAAACAGATAAATAATAATCTTAATAATAATAAAATTTTTATAGAAGGCAAATGAAATACACGAGGATGCGTTGCTGACACTTCCAAGTTCGCACGCAATATATAATAGACCTCGAGTATTATATAAGCATGTTAACAACTGCCGTGTCAGATAACCATGTCCTAATGATAATGGATTATTATGATGGATCAATAATCAAATGTTTGATAGTTGAGTGATTTTTTTAAACATCTTAAATATAAAGACTTATTTTCTATCAGTCTAATACTCGATAGAGAGTATTTGAGATCACATTCTTACAAATTCTTCCAAATAACACATTCAATGAGATTGGAGTAGGCACACTCGTGATCGAAAGATAAGACCCCATCCTTCTGTTAGCATCTAGGGAGACCTTTCAGTACACACCTTAGAAAAATATGCCAATACTGATCTTCCCTAGCTAATTTTTCTTTCTTTAGAGGAAAAAAAAAAAAAAAAAAAAAAAAAAGGAACTGCCGTGTGAGTAAATTGCCTAATTTCCTGACCTCTAGTCTCTTTCTAAACTCGGCTGCTCTGGCGGTGGAAGAAAGTCGCCAATGAAATTGGGTTGCTGGCCAAGCTGAATTTTTATGTGTAGCGTGTTCTATTCTATATGGAAAGTCGTGGCAAATTCTATACCTCATTTGTTATTTGCTTCTTAAAAGTTCTACGCGTTGAATTAGTAAAATAAAAATAAATAAAGAATTTGTTTCTCCTTCCTTAACAGTTAACGATATTTAATGAAGGTGGACATAGAGGGAAAAAGGGGTGAGGAAGCACAACCACTACCACACTAATTTATTTTATCCTATTTTTGATTTTTATTCTTTTTCAATGTTAGGGGTGGCGGATTTAATTCGAACTCTCTATATGTCCTTTTTGTGAACATACTAAATCTTCATTATCAAACATAGTCTAAACTAAGGTTTCGTTTTAAAATGACTCCAACAAGTTTAAATATATGAAACAAACATGAGGTTGTTATAATATAACAATGTCATATTCAATAACTTTGAGAACTTCTTAAGGACAAAATATTGATCTCTCTTATACTGAATATGAATTAAAAGAATTTAAGTAAAGTGATTGCTTTTGATCACCTCTTTTGACAAATGACAGATATTTTGTTTTTGTAGTTAATTAGCCGATGACCATTAAATTACGATAATTAGATCGAATAGGAAGATGATAGACGGCTACATCACTGAAAGGAAAGCGTCGGTTAAGGCGTCAAGGAGGGTAGGAAGATTAAGATGCCTAGCCCCAACGATCCCCTCATGGCTAGATCTAAGCTTGCCGGTGAAGATCAGGGAGATCTGGCCAAGACAGGAGACAATGTAGCGGAAAAGAAAGGGAGAGACGACGTATCTAGGGCTTACTTAGAGGAGGGGAAAGGATTCATTTAACATACAAAGGGAAAAGGCTCAATGAATTGTAATAATAAGCAACAAACTTTTATTTATATATATTGGTATAAGTACAAAGAATGACCCGATAGGGAAATAACAACTATTATACACTTCTCATCATCAAACTATACACAAAGAATATAAAGAATTATTGCATAAAAACACTAATACATCAGAGGCAAATATTATACAAAAAGAATACAAAGAATTGCATAACAGACTCGAAATTCACCAGAGATAAATTAGTCCAGGAGGGCAAATTGGATGTCATCTTATTGATAGAATTAAGCAATAAGATGAAACACATAGGAAATGTAAGATTGGAGTGTGGCCGTTATTGGAGCATATTTGTTTTCATTTCTCGACAGAAACTTCTTAAACCAGCGTGCTGAGAGTTTAGGGTATCTTTTCTGCCCATTTTTGTAATCCACAAAGTAAATGCCAAAACGATCACTGTAACCCGAACTCCATTCAAAGTTGTCCAGAAATGACCATGCAAAGTATCCCTTCACATTCACTCCTTTTCTGCACAGATTAATGGATTTCATGAGATTATTAGGCAAATCAGGTCGGTTTATTTGGGGAAAGATGGTGTAAAAAGTAGTAGAGTAAAGTTTAGAACTGACTTGATCGCTCTGCGAAGGTACAAGAGATGGCGGAAGTAGTAATCAATTCTTTGGGGGTCAGTAAGAGCTTGTTCAAGGGATAGTTTAGGATCATTGAGCTCATCAATACCTGTCATCAAATGTTTTAGTAAGAATGATAAGGTCACTTGCATTTTACATGATGTAGAGAATTGAATAATTATAATAATAAAAAGGCTTGGAAAATGTTAATTACCATTCTCTGTGATGTAAATTAGTGGATTGGAGTACTTTGTCTTTACGTACAACAAAAGGTCATGAATTCCCTTGGGATAAACATAGAGCCAGTCTGAACCACCCTGCAACATCATCATAATTACAAAGAAAAAGAACATAATTAAGGTGGGAATTGTATTAAACTTGACTTTCAAGGAAAAACATGTAATAAATAATTAGATAAAACTTATGATAGGAACTGTACTTTTATCCTAATTATAAGTACTGTTATTTTAATTGTTGGATGTAAGTTTATAGTGTGAAACATATAACTGTTTCTAGTCATAAATCTGTACCTACTGTACAGTGCCTACCATAAATTTTTCTAAATAATAGTGAAGAAGATGATGATGATATGAATGCTTATATAAATATATATAAATATACACACCTTTGGACCAATGGGGACACCATTTCGTTGCGCTGCCACAAGAACATATATCGTGTCATAATTAAGAACATTCTCTTATTGTTAATTCAGTTAATTATTATTGATTATTAATAATTCTTACTTGTAAGTGTCGTTTGAGCATCTGTGGTGTAGCTGGCGTTCACAGGATTGTTACGAGGAGCATGAGCTGCATAGTTAGAAGTGTAGTAGTTTAATCCAAGAAAGTCAAATGACCCTTTCACCAGTTTGGATTCCTCTTTTGTGAACTTTGGTAATCTCTTTCCAACTAGAGATTTCATGTTGTATGGATAGTCACCATTTACCAAGGGGTCCATAAACCTGAAAAATAATAACATTAAAAGAAAATAAAGGAGCTATTTAATAATATTATAGGTACAATAATTTGAATCATTAATTGATTTAAATGAAATGACTATATTGTTTTTAAGAGTTGTAAAAGAAAAATATCCAACTTTTTAATGCATAAGTTTATGATAGGCTATTACACGTTATTTGGATTACTTTTTTTTTTTTTTTTTTTCTCTTACAAGTTATCATAAGAAAATACTTTTTGTGGTATATTATTTTTCTATATTTGTCGATAAATTTTGTTGATATGAAAATTTAATGAAGTTAGATTTCAAGCGTTAAATGTTTGAAAATTTTTGCTTTAAATCGGTGCCTACGAAGGAAATAAGTATAGTTTCTATTTACTAAGATACTTTTTTCACCTAGCAAGAGAAATAAGAGGCTACAAAATACTTTCCCAGAGTATAACTGTATATGGAAATTTTTGGTGCCTTTACCGTGCTTCTATGGATTAAGGAACAACTATAGTTTTAACTCAATTGATAAAACTTTCTTCCAGAAAGAAGAAAAGGTTAAATAGATTTTTTTAAAATATCATTAGGAGCTTGAATAAAAACACATGTAATAATGCACATATACGTAATCAAGTCGAAGTTGTAATAATAAAGGGAAAAAATTACGATTAAATAGGAAAATATAACAAATAGTTGTGAGATCTATTTTTAACATATCCGTATAACTAGTAATTTTATACAAGGTTGGAGCAGTTAAAGACATTAATTAGTTAAAGTCCATGGTTACCTCTTGTTTCCTTACTTATTTTAAAATTTTCAACATTCAAACAATGTTCATGCATGATTTTGTTTTGTTTAATTAAATAAAAACTGAAATATTAATTAAATTAAGTAATTAACAATGGAATTTACCTAATACTATATGTAAGTAAATACCTAATACTAAACTCTATATATAAAACTAAGTTTAGTCATTATTCTCTTGATTTATAATACCATCCAAACATGAAATCAAGTGCTCGTTGCGCAGCATTTTGGTCTTGATTTGCATCAGAATACGGCACAAACCAGCTTGACAACAACGTTATTCCTATAATGCCCTTTTGAGTTGCCTGCACAAAAATGTTTAGCCACTCATTAATTTACAAAAATAGTTCCAATTTCAATTACTCAACTTGATTTCCCTTATTAATTGATTAGCTAAATAAATGAAACTGTGATCAATAAATTTAATTACCTGATATTTCTCTTTGTATAATTTAACAGCAGCAGCATGAGAGAGTAGTTGATGGTGGCTCACCAAGTACGGTTCTGTGGCTGAATCCCCACCCGTACAATTTAAATTTTGCCATTTGGAACATCGGCCTGGCGCTAAATTCCCTTTCGAATAACCACCATTGGTGTAGGTATATGGCTCATTTAAGGTGCTCCAATGCTTCACCCTATCTCCAAATTCCTTATAACAAAGTTCTGCATAGTCCTTAAAATGATCCCTGTATACATGTTTTACGTATGTGATTAGAAGCCAAAAGCCTATGATAAATTTTACTACACTTTTTCCTGGTTAATTTGGTCTAAGTTGACAAAGATCTTTCGATTACTTACACAATATTAGGGCTTAAGAAACCGCCATACTCATCCTCTAGAGTTTGAGGAAGATCCCAGTGAAAGAGAGTGGCAAAAGGCTTCAAACCTATATTAAATATTATTGAAAGCAAAATATATATGTAAGAGTTAAGTACACAAGTAGGTACGTAGTGTACATATATTGACATATGAATGATAAAGGATTAAAATGAAATAACTCACCATTGGCTAGGAGTTCGTTGATGAGATTGTTGTAGTACTTTATTCCTTCCTTGTTCACACCCCCACTAAGTTTTTCCATCTGAAAACAATTTTAATAATAAATATAGATTCTTTTTTAAGTACTGAGGGGTAAAACCCCTTATAAAATGCGCAATACAAGTATTGTGTTTTTTTTTTCTTTGGTTTAAAAAAAAAGAAAGAAATTAGGGGGGTCATGATTGAAAAGAATGAAATAATTACTTACTTGGCAACAACCTGGACCATGAGATAGAGAATCTAAAAGCATCCAAATTCATTTCCTTCATAATCCCCACATCTTCCTGGAGTATATATGTCATGCATAATTGAGTAGATTTAGCTTTTTAGCAAAAAAAAAAAAAAAAAAGACTACTAATAGTTGTAAGAAGATATTGAATTAACCTCAGTTCTTCACATCCTTTTTTTTTTTTTAAATTTTTTATTGAATCATTTATTCTTTAACTAGATAATATGGAGGTGCCTGTATGTTAACATTATATATTTGTTACACATTCTTTAACCTTGTAGCGGTGATACTCATCATTTGCCACATCCCCGTTGCTCCCATCCTTTATCTTTTCTGCAGTGAAACACATCGAAACTTCTTCAAGTCAGGATAGCAGTAAAAATAATAATAACAATAATAATAATAAATAATAATAATAAAATGAAAAATTGAAAAATTAAAAAAATATACCTAGCTGATATCTGGATGTAATAATACTAATATTCTATTAATGGCCTTGTTTTTTGTTTAAAAAAAAAATAGTGAGAGAGAGTTTTAGTATCAAAATGATTTAGGACATCTTATTTAGAATTGCTTTTAGGAGAGGAAAAAAAAAATATTAGCACTCCCTAAACCACCTTGTAAACGAAAAGAAAAGTCGTACAAGAAATAAAGAAAAGGGAAAAAAGAAAAACAAAATAATGCCTACCTTAGTTCTGATTTTTTTTTTTCCTCGTTGGATCCTTGAGTTCTTTTACGATCATATACGTCGCAAAACTTATATTAGCAAAACTCGTAACTTATTTGAGAAATATATATATATATATATATATATATATATATAGAGTAGAGAATAGTGAAGAACTTTTCTTTATATAGAAAAAATTGTTTTAATTATAATCAAATTTTCAAATATAGAGAGAGAAGCTAGATTTTGCCGTAGATGGAGGAGTTTTCATAGTCACAAATTATCGAAACCACACCTCTATAGGTATATATAAAGGGATAAATTTACAAAGTATTTTAGTTAAACACGTCAAACCTAAATTTCCCAACGAAATCTCTCAAATATTTGTGGTCGGTTGGACGACACATTGGGTAGCAAATTAGATGAATTATGGTTAAGATATCCCGGCCACGACTTTGACCTTCCTTTTGACCAATGAATTATGGTGTTTAACGTAAGATATCTTTGCTTCTTCCTACCTTTTATTTATTTATTTAAATCTTTTATATTTCCAAAAAAAAAAAACCTAAACCTGACGGTGAGTTATTGTATACATAGTTGTCTGTTCTCGTCATTTATATTAAAAAAAATTTGTATACACACAAATGTATATCTAGATGCTAAGTGACGAAGTTTAATTTCTTTTGAATGTGAAGCTACTGGATTGGCTTAATTTATGGTTTTTCGAAAAACACTATGAAACAAATGCAGAAACAGAAAGAGAGAGATCATCAGTAAAGTAAAGATGAAGAGACAAACCCGGATATTTGTGAGTGAAAGTATCCCATATACTCGGTTCTCTACCACCTTCTTTCACAGCACCTTCATACTGCACACCTCAAAAACATAGATATTATGCATCTATACATTGATAGATATTATGTATCTATACATTGACATTCCATATGCATCTATACGGAAAGGCAATCTAGGTTGGGAGTGTACGAACAAAAGTTTCACATTAACGTTGGAAAAGGGTTTAAAAAGGATTTGAACTACTCCTCCTCCTAGCGTAGGTTAACGTTTTATAGGATAATCATGATTACCTGATAAGATGACGAAGCTGTGCCAAAGATGAAATCAGCTGGGAAGCTGCTTCTATTGAGGAAAACGGCGTCGTAGCGACCTGGTATTATTTCAGTTAAACTAGATACATAGCCAAAAGGTAGTAGTAACAGAAGGCTAAAGGTGATCAGGGGGACTTGTGATGCCATTAGAATTGATGATATCTTTCGCGCTGATATATTGTTTTTGATAAATATATGTATATAATATCGTTGTCTCCACCATGCATGCGTGCATGCCTTTATATAGAGAAAAAGAAGAAGAAGCTTAACACGTAATGAATTACGGGTTAGCAGACAATAATTGACATGTTTCTTTCTAATTACCAGGTTTCCTGGAAGTTATTAAAAAAAATTTTAATTTGACTTTATCTTCCAAATATCTTCATGCCTCTTGTCCAACTATCTGATATATGTTTGCGTCGTCAACTTTGAACTAGTCCTCATTTTAGTCGAACCCACGTGGAATCTTTATCTTAATATATAGTTTGTAGAAATTCATGAAGAGAAAATATTTACTAGTATATATATTGGTAGACTAAGGCGACGGGTACTGGCATTAATACCTAGTCCAATGAAACGGGTTGACCGGAAATCATCTCTCGCAGCAGATGAATCCGATATTCTCAATCTTCAGGTGAAGATCTATTGATATTGAGCCCGCCGCTAGCAAAAGAATACATACCACATATCTGGACTAGCTCAACCGGTGAAAAGTGAGGGATTTGGATGTATAATAGAGGCGCTCACATATTTGAAATTTGGAAGTAATTTCATCTTCGTTAATAAATTGGAGTCATGTGACTCTGCCCCAAAAAAAAAAAAAAAAAAAAAACTGTACCACATCAATTTTAGATCTGGAAATATGTATTGTCTCACTTAGCTCTCTAAAACTTAAAATGTCACACTATTAACACCTGAGGTTATCAAACATTTTATTATTGGTCCCTATATGACAAAAAAATTTAAAAATGATGTAATAAAACACCTGAGGCTCATGATGTGAATGATGGGTGGTAATATGGTATAATAATATTGAATGGTTAACTGAACGGGTGAATTAAGCCGCATCAATGTTAACTAATCTAAAATTGTAGATTTCTTATGTTATATCAATTAGGGATAACATGGATCTGGTTTAATTCACTTGTCTTATCAGTCATCCAACAAACATTTTACTTCCAACCGTGCTTCATTTCAGTCACTTTTTAACATTTGCTACCAAAAAAAAAAAAAAACCAGTAATGAAACATTTATAAGCTCAGGTGCTAATAGTATAATATTTTAACTATAAGATACCTCAGGGGCTAAAACTAATATTAACCCTTAATAGTTTCGTCAAAGTTAAAATTTGTCACCGAACTTTGCCTACTTCTCATTTTATGTGATCATGAGATGTTTGTATCAAGTACACGTACAATATGACAAAGAAGTCCAATTTTTTGTGCATGTTTTCACAAAATTTCGGAAGTTTGATTCTCACAATATAAACATGTTTAATGTTTAACTCATGTGATATCCTACCACACATGCATTGTCCGAATTTCACGTGTGTCTGAAGCTGTACTCTATTATTGATATATATTTATATACGTATAAGTACACATATTTGAACACATTTGTGTGAATAGATTGACCATTGATTTTGCATATACGTGGTTGAATAATTTTGATCTTATACATATAATATGTGTAATATGTGCATAGTTGGAAGTTACATGCCTTTTGCAAATCCAAATAGTAATGTTTGACAAAACTTCCCGATTTATTTATCTTCGTTCACGGTCATGTTGACCTCGTTCATGATCAGGCTGGCCCTCTTGCCGGACGATTAAATCAAATGAAGATATATGGGGTGATGAGGGGAATTGGAGAGAATAAAGATCATGAAACGAAGAGAGAGAGAAGGAAGACTTTTTTTGTTTTTTTTTGGGGGGGGCTAATTTTTGGCAATAAAATATCAAAGAAGAAAAAAAGGAAACGTGCTTTAATCGTTGATCAATAATTGAATGACATGTAAAGCTCAAAAGTTTGAATTTCAAGCCGTCAAACGGTGCTTTTTGCAAAAGTCTTATTTTTTTGCATTAAATCATAATTATATTTTGCATTTTTAAATTTTCAATTTTGACGATCTATTATTTCAACTTGAAAATGTGTAACAAAACATACCCAATTAATAACTATGTTAATTGTTCAACGGATATTAATTTATGTGATCTGCACACTGAATCATTAACTAATACGTACAATAGTTATTTTTTTAATATATTTTAATCCAAACTTATTGTATTTAGGGATTCTAATTTAGTTTTGTCAATATAACAAAAATTTGATTTAGCTTTGCTATAAGTAGAAAAATCGTTAAAATTAAAAATTTAAGATGTGAACTGCAATTATCTAATAAATTTAGGGATCACCAATTCAAAAGACCTTACAAATTAAACGGTGTAAGAGTTTGACCGTCAGAAAAAGGCTTTTGACATCAACCTATTATGAATGACCAATATGTGAAAACGATGCTTTATTACTATTACTATTATTATTTCTTATTGTTTGTTATTAGTCGTTGTCGACGTCATAATTGTTGACCCTGAAAACTGAAAAGCTTTTAATACCATGCATTAATAATTTATTTGGAAGCTTTTGGTCTTCAAGAGAAATTCAAATCCTGGATTAACCACATCTTACAAAGAAACATAAATTGCATTACAAACTTTAATACATCAGAGATGGAATAAGTAAAGAAAGCATTATACTATACACATACAGTACTCCGGATAACAAAGTTCTAATAATATTATTATTATATACACTAAAGAAGTGTAATCTTTTACTCTTCAGTGAATAATTTTTTTATTTTTTTTATTTTTTACTTTTGCTGCTTTGCTTTATTAGTGAATAGTTTTTATTTTTTTTATTTTTTTTATTTTTACTTTTTACTTTTGCTGCTTTGCTACAGTTTTTTTTAAACTTTTGTTGCTTTACTACAGTAAAAGGCTGCAATATTTCACTGTTTAATAAACAGTGATTTTTGTTTTTTGTTTTTTTAATTTTTGTTGCTTTTGCTGTACAGTTTTTTTTTTCTACAGTAATACACAGTAGCTGCTTTTTCTACATTAAACTGCCGATTTTGCCCTTATCTTATGTGCTGATTTTAGCTTATCTACAGTGGAAGGACGGTTTTATCCACACATATTTTATTGTTTTGTCTACAGTGCAGAGACTTTTTTGCCCCTCTGATTTAGTTGGTTTTCCTTCATCTACAGTGAGTTGACATTTTTACCCCTATTATGCAAAAATTGCCGGCTGCCCACACAATATAATTACCGTTTCACGCCTCTTTTTTGGTTCCTTTTCTTTTTCCTACAGTGTGTTGTCGGTTTTACCCCTATTCAGAGTTTGTTTTTTTTCTTCTTAATATTATTTTTGCCTTTTTTTTTTTATGCTAAATTTTAGACATTAAATTCTGATATATTGTTGTATTGTGTTTTTGCTCACTTTGCCTTTTTTTATTTTTAAATGATTTTTTACTTTAAATTTTTTATCTTTATTTTAAATTTTTTGTGTGTCTTTTTTGTTTCTTTTGTTCTATTTTTTAAAGACCCATTTTTTTTAAGGATTCTGCATGCAATTTTTTTTTTCTTTTTTGTTTGTCTTGTTTTATATTTTAAAAATCATTTTTTTTAAGTTTTTGTATGTATATAACCTAATAATTTTTTTTAAACAGTAAAAAAAGGAGAAAATGGGATATATATTTTATTTTGTTATAATGTTTTTGTTAGGGTTAGTTTTTTTCCAGTTTTTTTGAGTTTAAAGATTTTTGTTCTTTTTTTTTTTGTTTTCTGCTTTATTTTTGTTTTAATTTTTTTCTTTAAATGAGTATAACTACAGAAATTTTTTTTCTTTTTTGCTTTTGTTTTCGTTTTTATTATTGTTAGTACTATTGTCATTTTGATTTTGCATCTTCATTATTGGGAGAGATTTTGAGAAGAATTATACTTATTATAATTATAATATTTATCTTAACCAACTATTTTTATCATATAATACTTAATTTATTTATTTATATTTTTCTTCTTTCTCCGTGTATTGTACGGGTATTAAACTCGTTTATACATATTGGAATGATCTTTGAAACTTTAACGTACGGGTCCGTTTGTTTAATGGTAGCCAATAGATTTAGGTCTGTTGCGTAAAGACGGCTAGAATACGTTATTTAAAGTCAAGGGATAGCCTGGAAAATTTCTGACTTCGACAGGGAGTAGGGCTCAGACAAAAACAGGTGCAGAGGCAAAATAATAAATCAACAGAGCCAGTTGCCCATAGCTTAAGGTAAATGTGGGTTTCTTAGGCTATGTTTGGAGCTAAAAGTTCAAACACAAATTTCTCAATTCAGGTCTTGTTTGGCAACATGTTCGGTTTAAACTAAATTGTACTTTTTTCATCATGTTTTTTGTCTTTTTCTCCAAAAAGTTGTTTGTCTTTTCTGAAAATTTAAAAAAATTCAAAAAAATTTACTATTTAAACTTACAAATCTTAACTCAAACTTACACACCAAACACCCTCTCAGTTTTTATCTTTTTTTGAAAAAGTTTTTTATCTTTTCTAAAAAGTCAATAAAAATTACTATTGAAACTTAAAATTTTTAACTCAAACTCATTTACCAAACAGACCCTTAGTAAAACTAGCTGTCAGTAATCCAAACCCGCAAAAAATAAAAAACAAAATTTCTCTCTCCTATTCGTCTCACTCTGCCTCTCTCTCTATATATATATTTTTTTCTGTCTTGTATGTTGCTAGAGATAAAATTGCGAAGCTTGAAGTAATCCTGCTATTGATAACTTCATAGCAATTTATGGATTTTCTATATTTTGCTTTCGGTGGGACTATTATGCTTGAGAAAATTGTTGAGTGAGCCATTGAATAGAGAGAGACCGGTGTATATATATATATAGCTCCAGCAGACTTGTTTTTCAAGTTAAAACTTAAAAATCATAAGCGGAATTTTCACTTGTGAGTTATGAAATGCAGAAATATTAAGTATGGTCACGATTGAGTCCTGTGGTCATGTACAGCGCGCTACCATGTCGAATGCTAATAAGACGTCCATTGTATGGTTAGCTCGATCTTTTTGCTTCAGAAAGTCAAAGATAATCCAACTGATATTGTTCATAAAGAATTTGAGAACTACGGTCAAGATGAAAACCAAGCTACTAGTGCTTTAAGGCCACCACAAATGGATGTATTATGAGATCAAATTGCTGCAAGTTTAATGAGTATAGTAAATAATTTACAAAATGACTTTTCAAAACAAAATTCATATTTATTCCTTCACTGGTTGAATTAGCATCCATACGCTAATTGTTAATCTATTATCGTTTTCGATGTAAATATATATTGTAAAAGAAGGAATTTACTTGAAGTACTGTAATTTCACTTCACGTGTGAGGAACAAATATGCAAAAATCAGATTTAGTGTCCCCCCCCCCCCCTCCCCTAAAATTATGCTCTAGATGAATGTATTTGGTTGACAAAAGTACAATGATAATATTTAAAAAATTTCATGTCATTTCTATTTTGGTCATTTTAATATCTCACAGCAGTTATACCTTATAGTGTACCAAACACTACTATGTTGCTTTTGCCTTTCGAAAACAAAAACACTTTCAAACTTACAGTTTATCAAACACACACATGCTTTTTAACACATTTGCTTTTTTCTTCAGCACAGCAACAAGCAATTATATCAAATTTCACAGCAATACCATATTGGCCCACTATTAGATGTTTTATTTACTATTGGTCGTCCCTACCAAAAATTTGGTTTCATTCAAGACCTTTAAAACAATTACACACACACAAATCTCCAGTATTATATAAATGAGATTTTCAAACTATAATCCATAACAACTTTTATAGTATATAACTTCAAAATTATTTCATGCAAGAACACAAGCCTTTTTTTTTTTCCTGGAATTACAACCAGACCGTGTTAGTAATGATCCACCCCTCAAACGACAATTGATTTCCTGATCAAGCATATGCTCCTACAATTACCTAAATGACCTTCACAACATTCATTTTCTACTTCACCAACTGCCCCTTCGACTAAAAAATTGGATCCTCTTTCCTTTCACACCGATTCTTGAACATTTTCAACAACTCTTGCGCCACTTTACTGCCACTTTAGCGCTATATCTCTGTCTCGTTATCTACAAGGTGCTGACGCCTATATGTCATGTCATGAACGCATTGTATCCGCCATCGGATACAAACATATGCCTATATATACATACATATATATATATATATCATCTTATTGATAGGCTTAAGCGTTAATATGGAGCACGGGAAAAGTAAGTCTGGGGTGTCATTATCAGAGTATCGTTGTCGTCATTTCTAGAATGGAACTTTTTAAACCAGCGTGCTGAGAGTTTGGGGTATCTTTTTTGCCCATTATTATAATCCACAAAGTTAACGCCAAATCGAAGTTTGTAACCCCAACTCCATTCAAAGTTGTCCAATAATGACCATGCAAAATAACCCTTCACATTCACCCCTTTCCTGCACAAAGATTAATTAAGATAATGGGAACATAAGTAGCTAAATCAAGTCAGTTTTATATAGTGAAAGTTGAAATTAATCGGTGTAATTAAACGTAGAACAAGTTAAGAACTGACTTAATCGCGTTCCGAACATACGAGAGATGACGAAAGTAGTAGTTAACTCTGTGATGGTCAGACAAGGCCTGTTGAAGGGATAATTTAGGATCATTGAACTCATCAATGCCTGTAATTAATTAAGTAGTTGTAAGAGTGATAAGAAGGTTACTAGTATTCAACATATCATGTAGAACTTAATACTAATTAGGGTAAATTGCTAAGTTGGTCACTAAAATTTTAAGTTTATGAAACTTTGGTCAATGTTTTTTTTTTTTAGTAACTGAAATAACCTTAAACTATTTAAAACGTTATTATAGTAATCATTTCCATTAATTTTAAAACGTTATTATAGTAATCATTTCCATTAAAACGTTATTATAGTAATCATTTCCATTAATTTTTACACAGAAACCGTTAGTCAGCATCACTTTTTGATCAAATTACTAACAAATTCCGTCCAAAAAAATCAAGGACCAAAATTTTACAAACTTAAAAATTTAGGGGACTAAATAAGCAATTTACTCTACTAGTTAATAATTAAAGAAGATTGTAAATTAATTACCGTTCTCCGTGATGTAAATTAGTGGATTGTAGTACTTTCCCTTTATGTACAACAAAAGATCATGAATTCCTATAGGGTAAACATTGAGCCAGACGGAACCATCCTGTAATATTGTTAAGTATTACAAAGCAAAAGAGTATAAGGTTAGGAATTGGTTAGGCTTTGGTAATTTGAAGAGAAATTTAATAACAATAAATGGTCATATGATTAATGTAAGTGTATGATTGATACACACCATTGGAAGAATGGGGACTCCATTTCGTTCGGCTGCCACAAGAATATACATATGGTCAAATTTAATAATTCAGTAAGTTATATTTAAAACATCTCGAATATAATATTAAATTGTTGTGCTAATGATAAATTTTAATGTTTAAATTAAAAAAAATTGTTCTCTAATGAAGTGCTATTTTTGATGCCAATTTATCGTAAGTTAAATTTTTTGACAAATTTATCACAATACATAACTAATGTCAAATTAATATTTGGTTCTTATTAGTTGTTGTCTTGATTTTCATGTAATTATTTCAATACTTTTTATTTTTAATTTTTTAAATACTAAAAATTCATTTTTACAAATTTCAAAGTATAAAAATGATGACAAAAGGTTAAAATATCATTTTTGGGTGAGAAGCGTCCCGACAAAAACATTTGGAATGAAATATTTAAATGAAAAATTTTAAATAGAAATTTTGAACTGTCATCCAATGTTTTTTTGGGGGGGGGGGGGGGGGGGGGGGGTGCGGGGCATAAAAACTAAAATGACAGTTGGATGTTCCATTTTCATTTGTACATACCAAACATATGTTTGGATAGGCCATTGCCCATTCAAATAGAATATTCGTCCAAATGGTGACAAATGCTATGTATTAAAATATAAAGTACGATAATATTATTTTTCACATTTTTATAACGAATATAATATTTACATAATTAAATGGACTGATATATACTTACTTGTAAGGTTCACTTGGGCGTCTGTAGCATAGCTGGCTTTCAAAGATTTGTTGTGAGAAGCATACGCCACATAGTTAGCAGTGTAATAGTTTAATCCTAGAAAGTCAAATGATCCTTTGACAAGGTTGGATTCCTCTTTCGTGAATTTGGGTAGTCGCTTTCCAACCAAAGATTGCATGCTATGTGGATAGTCACCATTTACCAAGGGGTTCATAAACCTGCAAAAGAATAACATTAGAAGAAAATAAATAGTAAAACACATATTGGATTTTTAGCACTATTGCTCGTAAACTTTACGAATTTCATACAATTGTGCCTGAATGCTCAAAATTATTACAACATATACTCTTTTATTTAACTTCTCATTAAATTGGTTACGGAAATTCCATGTGCACCTCATATGAGGATAGAAAATCCCACAGTCGGCCAAAAACTTTCAGATCCTAATAATACAAAATCTTTAGAATTCAATTCCTCAATTTTGATAGAAAATTTGCAAAATGAGGCACCTTTGCAACAATTCAAAAAATTTAATTGGGCAAGTTTTCAAAATTAGAAATTTGAGAGTAAATTGTTAACCATAAAATTGGAGGGCAACAGTGCTAAAATCAATATATATATATATATATATATATATTTCCCTAACATTGAACCATATATAGAGAACTAAGATTAGTTACTTTACCAGCCAAACATGAAATCAAGGGCTCGTAGCGCAGCATTTTGGTTGTGCTTTGCATTAGAATATGGCACAAACCAGTTTGCCAGCAGCGTTATTCCTATTACACCCTTTTGAGATGCCTGCACATAATTTTATTGATCATTAAGTTACAAGGAATTAAATAGTTCCGATTTCCAATATTTAACTACTGTTAAATTTATAAGTGACCTGATACTTCTCCTTATATAATTTGGCTGCAGTAGCATGTGAGAGGAGCTGATGATGGGTCACCAAGTATGGTTCTATCCTTGAATCCCCACCCCTGCAATTCAGATTTTGCCAGTTAGAACACCGACCCGGCGCTAAATTCCCTTTCGAATAACCACCATTGGAGTAGCTATAAGGTTCATTAAAGGTTATCCAATGCTTCACCTAATCTCCAAATTCCTTATAGCAAAGCTCTACGTAATCCTTAAAATAGTTCATGTTTATATGTTTTAGGTTTGTAATTAGAAACCAAAACTCTTAGGATAATTGTTATTATACCTTTTCATGTATAATTTGGTTTTAATTCAGTTCACAAAGATATTTGGATTAAGCTTAAGAAACCGCCATACTCATCCTCTAGAGTTTGGGGAAGATTCCAGTAAAAGAGAGTCACATAAGGCTTCAGACCTATATTAAATATTATTGAAAGTAAAATTATGTAAGATTTAAGTATCAAAGCTAGGAGTAGTGTGTGTATACATATATATATATATATGTATATACAAGGAATGTATATAGGATTAATAAATGAAATAACTCACTATTGGCTAGGAGTTCGTTGATGAGATTGTTATAATACTTGATTCCTTCCTTGTTCACACCCCCACCCAGTTTTCCATCTGGAAACCATTTAAAAAATAAACACAGTATTTTAAAGTACTAGGAAAAACACCTAATTAAAAAAGGCACGTAATTGATCGAATCACTGTTTAGAGATTATTTTTGAGCATTAAGTAAAAAATTCTTTTTAACGTTTTCTCTTACAAATTTAAATTTACTTATCAAATCTATAATCCATATAGATCACAAGTTCTATTCAAAACAAAAAAAAAAAAAAAAAAAAAAAAAAGAAGAAGAAGAAAAAGAGGAGGAAGAAGAAATTTAGGGGGGTCATGATTGAAAAGAATGAAAATATTACTTCCTTGGCAACAACCTGGACCATGAGATAGAGAATCTAAAAACATCCAAATTCATTTCCTTCACAATCCCCACATCTTCCTGTAGTGTATGTGACGTATAATTGAGTAGATTTAACTTTTTTTTTGGGGTAAAAAAAGTATATTTAACTAAATTGGCGAAAAGTTCATATATCTATTCAGGATTCATTTGGTTTTCATATCCCGACTTAAATTTTTCATTTTTATTTTTATCTTTTTTAAAAAATAAACAAAACTATAATTAATTTTTAAAAAATTAACCAATTTTTAATTTAAAAATTTCGTTTCAAACCAGTACTCTAAACGCAAAGTCAGTCTTTAAAATCTTTTGGTTTTTCTTTAAATTTTTTTTATCGAATATATATTTTTATTTCCATTTTTAAGTAGACAATAATGTGCGAATGTACTATACATATAGATATATATAAATATACACATATATAATATTTTTGTCGTATTCTTTTACCTTGTAGCGGTGATACTCATCCGTTGCCTCATCCCCGTTGCTCCCATCCTTTATCTTTTCTGCAGTACACCACGTGAAACTATTTCAAAATGAAGGTATGTGGCAGTAAACACAAAAAATTAAGTATTCACCAAAAATAAATAATTAATTAATTAATTAAATTTTTTATAAAAAAAATATACCTATAATTGTCTTTGTGTGTGTAGGTTTTTTCTTTTTATTTTATAAATGGTGAGACCAAGTAACTGGTATCAAAATGACTTGGGACACCCTAATAAGAAAAAGGAAAAAAATGGATTGGCAAATGTTAAGCTCTCAACTTTAATTCATTAAATTAAAGTAATTCAAAAAAAAAAAAAAAAATACAAGAAATAAAGGAAGGAAAAATAGAAAAACAAATTAATGCCTACCTTTAGTTCCTTTTTTATATTATTTAGTTATTTCGTTGATCCTTGAGTTCTTACACAATCAAATACGTCGCTAATTCATTATATTAGTAACTTGTAACATATTTTTGGAAGAAAAGAAAAAGAAAGGACAGAATAGTGAAAAACATGTTTTCTAGAAAGAATTTTTTATTTTATTTTATTTTATCGTTATCAATTTTTTATACATAGAGAGCTAGCTTTTGAGGTGGGCTTGTGTACGAAGGAGTTTTCAATGATGACAATTATAAAACAAAGCATGAGCTAAAATGTGGTAAGCACAAACTTTCCTTTTTTTGTCTACTTTTAATGATTTATATACATATATATATATATATGTATGTGACGCCCCGACTTCCCAAGCCAGGTCGACACCATACATACTTGTTCTTTACTTGAAAATTTGAGATAAATTTTTTTTTTTAAAACATATACACAAAAGATATCTTATAAAGAAAAGCTTGTTATATAACAGACTATACTGATAGTAACTTTTTGTGTCTTCAAACTACTTACAAATAACAAAACATAATTTATTTCTGAAATATTAACATACTACTGAAAATCAAATGCGGAAAATTTATGCGTAGTGGTATCCCACACCGCCCTTCACCCGCCGCATCGTCCGCATAGCCCACCAATTAAACTGCAGGCTTCTTACCTACAGTATGAAATATAATAGTGAGCTTTCGCCCAGCAAGTTCAAACATAATCTCACAAAATATTTCAAACCTCTATTAAAATAACATGCCAATCATCACGAAACTCATGCATGAACCATTTATGGTTGATTGAATGTCTTATGTTCAATTATAGACTCAATCTTTGTTATCTTATCTTAATCTGTGGGCCCATAGTGTACGTACCAAAACGCGCAGCCTCCAGACAAAGCTAGGGTTTGCAAGGCCCTAACAGTTCTGGGAATTAAACTGAACCCTTCACGATCTGGCGGAAGGTAAATGTCACAACTGAAATATGTAGCCTCCCCGATCAAGGGAGGTTGGTACGACACCCTAACTGATTTATCTTACCATGTGATTTAACATTAGTGAACATACTTCATGATGTCACTACGTCATATCATACTCAGCATTGGCCATAGCATAGCTTTCCTGAAAACATGGCCTTTTTCGAAACCATGGCATTTTTGTAAACATGACATTTTTGTAATCATGGCATCTCTGATAATATGGCATTTCTGAAAATATGGCATTTCTGAAAACATGGCATTTCTGAAAACCATGGCACTTTTGTAAACATGGCACTTTTGTAAACATGGCACTTTTGCAAACATGGCACTTTTGTAAACATGGCACTTTTGCAAACATGGCACTTTTGTAAACATGGCATTTTTGCAAACATGGCACTTTTGTAAACATGGCATTTTTGTAAACATGGCATAACATGTTATAACATAACTTAGCACATTATAGCATAGCATCACACATCATGGCATCACATCTCACAGCATAGCATAGCATCACACATCATGGCATCACATCTCACAGCATAGCATAGCATGTATACTTGAAAATAGTATACTTGAAAATAGTCTTTACTATTTTCATACTGTAGGTGAGGTTCGATACTTGCCTGATTTGCTAGGTTCCGGGTTTTGTTGCTTTAACTCGGATTGCAACGGCAGGTTCCTTCCTGCTATTAAAAAGAGTATAGGATTAGAATCCTATAAAATGTTGGTGACCTTTCCAACACTCTAGTTATATGTCCCCCCACACATGTTTTGGTATCCTATAGGATTACTTGGATAACCCTTAATTAAATGTTGGGTTAAAGTTGATATTTGATCAACTAATGGTCAACCCTTGGTCAACTATGGTCAACCTTGGGCTTTGAGGCTAAGCCCAGTTACTCGGGTATATCACCCGGTTACCCTTCGTAAATAGTCGCTTAACTTGAAAAATTAATTTCCATTACTTAGAAAATTTAGGGAAATTAATCCCAAAACTTCATTTTTAACTTATAAAATCCTTTACTTAAATCGTAAAAATCCAAACTCTTAGATTAGTTCTTTATAAAATCATTTGAGGTTGAAAACTGCCTTTGGAACAGTTTTCTATAATCACAACAATAGTTTGTAGTAGAAAAACAGTTTTCTAAAAACATTTGTAATGCTAGTGGTGCAGAAATTTTCGGATTCCCTGCACACCCTTCGAAAAATGATCCCAGTTTAAAAATTGGTTCATAATCTGAAAAATTTTTCTTCACGAGAGTTGTGGCTCTCGGAAAATTCTAAAACTTTTGTGTTTTACAGAAATTCCAATTCGGCCTAGATTCGTCCCAGTTTTTTGTTTGAAACTGGCTGACCCCGAAAAACTGAGTGAAAACTGGGTCTGGGGATCAGCCACGGGTTTTGGGGTAAACGGAGGCCATTGGGGCCTTATTTTGCAAATCCGTTCGCGTATCCCCCTAGGAAAAACTGTTCGGAGCAACTTTTGTGTTTTACGTTTTTCCCAATTCGGCCTCTAAAGGCCTCAAAATTCATTTTCAATAAAACTGGGCAGAAATCACCCGAATTGGACAGTTTCCTCATTTTTGGTTTTATTTACGTCCTATTCGCATAATCTAACTCAACCGAACACGCGGGAGCCTAGATTACAAGCATGCAGCATTTTTCTAGCGTAAAATTTTCCCAATTACAGTTTCTATAACTTCCATGCAAACCCTAATTGACTTTGGATCAATTAAAGCTCACATGTGCATCTATTCATACACTTCTAGCACCCTAACATATTATGATCAAACCACAATCTTAGGGCAGCTTTGGGGACATTCCAAATTCAGATATTTGCATGCACAATCCACGGAAATTACATCATGCAAGCACAAATAAAATCAAACCACCCTTAAAGCTAAATCAAGCACAATCTAAAACCTAAACTAGGGCACCAAATAAATATGAGCTTAAGCTCTACAATTTCAACTTGAAATACAACTAAATTTCAAATTGAATGCTCAAAGGAAAGAGTTTAGGGTTTAGGGATGATTACCTTGATTAACCCCAAATTCTAGGGTTAGGGTTTGGCTTTCAAAAATTCCTCCCACCTAGGCTCCAATAACCGGTTCTTTCACCTAGTTTTGCACCAAAATTTTAGTTGATCCTTTGGTATTTTCTTGAACCAAAGCTAACCACAAACCAAAACACAATTCCTTACCTTTCCTCCTTAGAAACCGTCGGCCACCAACTAGAGAAGACACCAAGATTTGCCAAAAAAAACTTCCACTAGGCAATGGGTGCTCCAAGAACCAAAACTCTCTCTCTTCCTATTTAATTTCCCAAATCTCCACCTAATTCTCACTCTCCTAAATTATCAGATCTGTTCGAGGAAGAAAATGGCCAGAATTTTGCTGATTTTCTCTATTTTTTCAGTCAAAAACAGCCCCCCCCCCCTGGCCTATTTATAGGTGAAATTTGGGGTCTTTTTGCAATTATTTTTGATTCTCCTTTTGCACACAAGTCCTTGAGGAAATTTTAAACTCTTTTTAGCCCCATGACAGCCGGCCACCACAAGGGAAGATAAGTCCCAAATTTTCTAATTTTTCTTAATTACCTAATGATGTCATAATTAGGCTTTTTGGTGAGGTAAGCAAGAGTTTAGGGCTTGTTTGCCTCCTTTTTCCTTAAAACAGTCCAATTAAGTGTTAATACAGATATTTCTAGTACTGTGCTTACTACACACAAGACTGCTGTGCTCCAACACAGTCCAAAATTTATCTGTATTAAAAAATTATAAAATTTTCTGTACCGAAATTTTTTTTTTTTTTTTTTTCTTCTCTAAAAACTTTTTGGCCCTTTTAATCCTATTTTAGGTGCTTGATTTTTTTATGGTGGTTTTAAAACTTAATTATACTATCTTGTCTGTAAAGACGGTTTTCACAGTATATTTCTCATACTGCTTATCGTATCACTGTACCTTCTTATGTTTGACTTCTTCGGTCAACCTTTGACTATTCTGGTCAATTTTGACTTTTTCGATCAAACTTTGACCATCATAAATTTATGAAATTCCATCACGCGTTTTTCCTTAAAAGGCCTCTTATGGAGTCTCGTAATTAATTTACCGAGAACTCAACTCTATACTGATAAAATTATGAATTTTGTATTGGTATTCATAATTTTTATACAATTACACATAAACACATAATACGAGCTTTAGATTTCTTATATACAAGAAAATCACGAGTTCGTAAAAATTTTGGATATTACAATGTATATGTTTATGTATATGGGAATGAAGACCATCCCTGTGACCCCATTCGTGAGTACTGTGGATCCCAGCCCCAGGGGAACACATGACCCTTTTTTTATTTTTATTTTTTATTCTTATCTTTAATTGGCAACTTCCGGCCTTTTGTCATTTTAGGCTAGTGAAAATATCTACGAAGAAAATATATTTTTCATTTCTAATTAAAAGAGAAAATATCAGCTTATTGTCAATAATTTGTGGTGCATTATTTCCAATTGCAGGATCTATAAAACACCATTATAATTAATTGAATTGGATTTTTTCATTTTTTAGGAGGGAGTTCATAAAGCTTTTCATATGTGGAAAAGAATTAATAGCTAAGAGTATTCAGTATAATAATCAATTTCCTTTTGACCAACTGCATTTGCTAAAATAAAAGTAGTGCTAGATGCACTAATTTTAACTTTAATATTTGAAAATCAATTTACGTGATGGGGAGTTAATATTAGTTTTATTAATACATACAATTAAATAACGTGGTAATTATTTAAACACTTAATAATAAAAAAACTCACATATTTTTATATATATATATATATATTGTTACTAAAAAAAATATAGAGATTAGCTCCAGTGTGGCTAATATTTTTCATAAAATAATATATTGGTGCTGGGACTCATTGAGTGAAAAAGAAATAACTTGTAAGACTAATAATCAGATTTTTGTAAGATAAAGAAAAAAAATACTCAAGGTTATCAAACTTTTTTATTTTTTTTTATTTTTTTAACACTATAGTTGAGGTTAATCGTGATTGTCACTGTATTTCATTACTGGCCACATTAACCATGTCAGATCTCATTTTGGCCCTCTAAAAACATTGCATAACCCGTGTTTAGCTGATTTCAAGCTTGTACTTTGCATCTCTCAATTCATAGTTAGACTAATGATTTACTGATTTACCTCAACTATTCTTTTTATTATTATTATTATTATTTTTTATTTTTTGAGTTATACTAATCAGGAATTGAAAAAATAGAAATTAAATTGAAAAAAAAATAGTTAATTCAAAAATTCATTAAAATGTTTACTAATCTATCAGATATCTAATTAAGTTGCAAAAGGAATTAAATTTATATTCTACTATTTACTTTGCTAAAAATTTAAAAAGATTAAGAATAAAACAGGCATGGTTACAAAAATTATTTTATATGAAAGAATAAGTAAATTAGAATTAGGGTACATTTGGTAGTAAGTTTGTCTCTATTTTTGAAGAGATTAATTATACAGGCAGAAAAAGAAAGATAATCCCTCGTTTAATTTCTTTGTGGGACCCTTAAATATCGCACGATTGACACGTATTAAAATTTTTATCTGAATTTTGTTAAAGAAAATTAAACTGAATGAAATTTTTTAATCACTTAATTTAACTCAATCTTTTTTTATTTAAGAAAATAACGATTTGTCATTTTTTAAATTTGATCAATTAATAATTAACTAATAATCGATCGATAATTAATTATAAAAATTGATGATTGTTTAATGATCAATCAATAATTTATTATAAAATTTGATGATTTAATGATCAATCAATGATTGATTATAAAAATTAATGATTGACTAATGATCTATTAATAATTAATTATGAAGTTTGATGATTTTCATTATGCTTGATTGCCTTACCATAAGTCAATCACCGATTAACTATTATGTGATTAATCACTGATTGATTACTTAGAAAATTTATTATCTATTTTAGATTAAAAAAAAAGACATCTTAACTAATTTTTAAACACCATCATTTAGTTAAAAACTTAAAAAAAAAAAAGAGTATTTAACTATAAATCTATATTGTTAAATCAAATATTTAAAAAAACTAACAACATATAAAACATGAAAGTTAAAGTTAAAAAGAAAGAAAGAAAGAAAGAAACCATGGGATAAGTAAGATAACTACAAAATTAATCTTGCTCCCGAGATAGCTAAATTTATTAGGTGCTTACAGGCAACAATCCTTACTTTTCTAATTCATAGGACTTTACACAGCACATAAGTAAAATTGTTGGCGGATTTAAGAAAAGAAATTTTTTTTAGCAATTATTTGCTGAATGGGATCGATTCGGCACTCTTTTTCATAATAACGTTAATATGCAGGAAGAAATAACTTATAAGACAAGTACGAGGAAATTATGAACTACGTAAATGCATATTTAAGAAACCAACCAGACCAACATACACACACACACACACATGAGATCATACAAAACAAAAGGTCTATACAAACACATTTTTGGCAGATCCAAATCTAGCTTATAACAGTACTACAAAACAGAAACTCAATAACTACAAAAAACCAAAAGGACTAATGAAACGGAACTAGATAGCAAAAGATCCCAAAATGATTTTCAGATCATAATATATTCACGTTGCATTAAGGCCGCTGTATATGCTAGCTCCTCCTGTATTAGCCCAGGAAGACTGCTGTTAAAACTGTCTTGGTCTGCAACGAGGCCTGTAGTAGCTTCAATCCCTGCCAATACAAACATACATACATACGTATATATAGTAGTGTCATTAACCAGGACAAACAAGTGAAAGCCATTAAACTAGCTTCAATAGTGGTAACGACCCGTCTAGCACAGACCGTTACCATACATACGTATATACATGTTTAACTTATTTCATAAAACATACTTACTTACTTAGCAAAATAGCGGAATATATATATATATATATATATTTTTCCACGGAGAGTATGAGCACATAACGAATATTGACTAAAAGTGTGAACATAACATAATATACATAATTATTAATAAAACGCGTAGCGGTCGTCAATCCCACATTTCACAGTTCATCTCGCCACGCTCCACCATCTTGCATCAAAATTCGCTGGTAGGTTGCTTACCTATATAGCACAGACGTAAGACGTGAGCTTTCACTCAGCAAGTACAACTATATAATCTGCGACACAAAAATATAACATATCATGTCGTAATATTACATAGCATAACCTAACATGTTCTAATCATGCATGATCCAGTTATGCTTCATTATGCTTTCTTTTTCTTTCTTATCATGCTTCCATAATATTTTCATTACTTATCTTGCTTATGGGCCCTTTACCATGAGTGTCCGTACTGGGCGCGCAACTATGGAGTGGTTGGGCGGCCAAACCAAATCCAACTCAAACCATAGTCCAACCCGACCTGACGTGGGTCGGCACGACACAGGCAAGCTTGCTTGCCATCATGTTTCTTATCTCACTTGATCTTTTTCTTATCATTAGTGAACATGCTTCATGATGTTACACATACATAAATCATAATCACATAACCATGTAACTAGCTTGAAATAATATCACATAAGTGTAACTCACATCATAGCATACATTTAACGTACTTAGGTAAGTAACACAAAAGCCTATGCTATAGGCGGAGTTGTACTTATCTCGTCTGCTATGTCCAAAAACGTGCTATTCCAATTCAGGGCACAACAGCAGGTTACCTCCTGCTAAAGGACATAGGTAGGAGTTATTATGTTTGTAATTTAAACCAACCTTCATGTATAATTTTAGTTATATGTCCCCTCCCACAAACCCATAATCTCTTACTTGGTTACTGTAAGTAACCCTAAAGTTTACCCAGTTTGGGTCAAAACTTAACTTTGGTTTAAATTGTAATGACCCGTCTAGCACAAACCGTTACCATACATACGTACATACATGTTTAACTTATTTCATAAAACATACTTACTTACTTAGCAAAATAGCAGAATATTTTTTTTTTTTCATGGAGAGTATGAGCGTATAACGAATATTGACTAAAAGTGTGTGAACATAACATAATATACATAATTTTTAATAAAACGCGTAGCGGTCGTCAATCCCACATTTCACAGTTCACCTCGCCACGCTCCATCATTTTGCATCAAAATTCGCCGGTATGTTGCTTACCTACAGCACAGACTTAAGATGTGAGCTTTCGCTCAGCAAGTACAACTATATCATCCGCGACACAAAAATATAACATATCATGTCGTAATATAACATAGCATAACCTAACATGTTCTAATCATGCATGATCCAGTTATGCTTCATTATGCTTTCTTTTTCTTTCTTATCATGCTTCCATAGCACTTTCATTACTTATCTTGCTTATGGGCCCTTTACCATGAGTGTCCGTACCGGGCGCGCAACTATGGAGTGGTTGGGGCGGCCAAACCATTTCCAACTCAAACCATAGTCCAACTCGACCTGACGCCGGTCGGCACGACACAGGCAAGCTTGCTTGCCATCATGTTTCTTATCTCTCTTGATCTTGTTCTTATCATTAGTGAACATGCTTTATGATGTTACACATGCATAAATCATAATCACATAACCATGTAACTAACTTGAAATAATATCATATAAGTCTAACTCACATCATAGCATACATTTAACATACTTAGCTAAGTAACATAAAAGCCTATGCTGTAGGTGAAGTTGTACTTACCTCGTCTACTATGTCCAAAAACGTGCTATTCCAAATCAGGGCACAACAGCAGGTTACCTCTTGCTTAAGGACATAGGTAAGAGTTATTATGTTGGTAATTTAAATCAACCTTCATGTATAATTTTAGTTATATGTCCCCTCCCATAAACCCATATTATCTTACTTGGTTACTATAAATAACCCTAGAGTTTACCCAGTTCGGGTCAAAACTTAACTTTAGTTTAAAAACCCTTTTTTTTTTCTTTTGGAAAAACTTAACATTTCAAAGCTTAAAAATCATTTGTTCAACTTATGAAAAATAGTAACTTTTGAGAAATATTTGTAAACATACTTCAGTATTGGAAACTGCCTTTGGAACAGCTTCCCTTAGTCAATTTATCAATATATGTGTAGAAATGTCCTTTTCCTGCACTGTTTTAGAAGATCCTGCGTAGGAATTTCTTGTTTCCTGCACAGTTTTTGAAATTTGATTTTTATTTAAAAATCTAAGTTGAATTTGAAAAAAAAAATTTCACGAAAATTTTAGATATCGAAAAATCCTATAACTTTCGTATTTACTCAAAACCTGGTTCGGGCTCTAACCCATTCATTTTCTCAGTTGAACACACCTGGCCGTGCATGAAACCTGGGCACGGTCAGGCTCTGATTTTTGCATAAACCGAGGCCGTTGGAGCCTTATTTTGGAAAACTGCTTACGTATCCCCCTGGAAAAAACCCTTCTCTATAACTTTCTTGTTTTAAGTTTTTCCAAATTCAGCCTCTAAAGGCCTTAAAATCAGCTTTTCCAGAAACTGGCCAGTTTCCACCCGAAATGACAGTTTTTTAGTTTTAAATTCGTTTTACGTCCTAATACGTGCACTCTACCTCAACCGATCGCATCGGGAGTCTAAAATCAGTCATGCAACGTTTTTCTAATGTAAACTTTCTTCAAACACATTACCAATCATGCCCATACAAATTATTACTCAAATTTCACCAATTAGGGTTTTGCATGGTTTTAGGTTTGTGGAGAAAATCAAGTTGATTTTCTGAATTAAAGTTGTTTCCTTTTTTAGATTATTGTGTAGCTGTGAATTAGCTGTATAATTTGCTGTAATTAGTTGGTTAGTTTCCGGTTTTAGGAATTTGTATCTATATAAATCCTTGTACATGTAAAGTTTTCAATACAGAAAAATATTTTCTCAATTCTCTCGGCTTTTATGGTATCAGAGCAGACGTTCTTGGAAAACCCTAGAACCCTCCTTGTCCAGCCGTGAACAGAAAGAGAAAAAAAAAAAAAAAAACCAGAAACTCCTCTTCGCCATCCATCATGTCTGAAACTTCAGCCACCTCCACTCAAACCTCGGCCATGCCTTCTGGTTCTGCTTCTCACCCCTCTAGAACCACCGACAATCACCCAGTTCAGATTACCACGATCCGTCTCAATGGTGACAACTTTTTGTGTTGGTCACAGTTGGTGAGGATGTATATTCGAGGGAGAGGGAAGATAGGCTACCTCACGGGAGAAATCAGCGAGCCAGCAGCCACAGATCCGAGCCATGCCACCTGGGATGCAGAGAATTCCATGGTTATGACATGGTTGGTGAATTCGATGGAAGAGGACATATGCGCCAACTACATGTGCTACTCAACAGCCAAAGAACTCTGAGAGAATGTGACCCAAATGTATTCGGATTTGGGCAATCAATCTCAGGTTTATGAACTTTCCTTGAGACTTGGAGATATCCGTCAAGGTAATGACTCTGTCACAAAGTATTTCAATTCTCTGAAAAGAATATGGCAAGACGTAGACCTATTTAATGATCAAGAGTGGAAGTGCCCTGAAGATGCTAGTAGGTATAAGGCTATTGTTGATGCAAACAGAATATTTAAATTTCTTGCTGGTCTTAATGAGGATTTTGACGAGGTTAGGGGGAGAATTATTGGGAGAAGTCCCCTACCCTCAATCCATGAAGATTTCTCGGAAGTCCGCCGCGAAGAAACTCGAAGAGGGGTGATGCTCAACAAAAAATCCAATCCTGCCAGCAATCTTGAGAGCTCGGCTTTTACCTCTGAGGCCAATATCAGCAGGCGTCATGCTCCACCGAAAAATAAGGAGAAACCCCGGGTGTGGTGTGACCATTGCAACAGGCCACGGCACACTCGGGAGACCTGTTGGTATCTCCACGGTAAGCCTGCAGATTGGAAGCCGTGGAACAAGCGTCAGCCACCACCTACTGCCAACGCTGCCACCGACCAAACCAGTCCATTTAGCAAGGAGCAAATCGATCAACTCCTGACTCTACTAAGCTCCAACTCGGTTACTGGTACTCCAAATTGTTCTATGGTTCATACAGGTAGAAAACTAAACCCTTGGATTATTGATTCCGGAGCTTCTGATCATATGTCAAATTTACACCATTTATTTTATTCTTATAACCCATGTTCTGGCTGTGAAAAAGTTCGTATCGCTGACGGTAGCTTCTCTTCTATTGCTGGAAGAGGACACATTAATCTGTCTGAACGTATAGGTCTTAAATCTGTACTTCATGTACCAAAACTTAAATGTAACCTCTTGTCCGTCAGCAAGCTCTCAAAAGACTCTAATTGTCGTGTAATTTTTTGTGAATCCTCTTGTGTTTTTCAGGACCAGAAGTCGGGGATGATGATTGGGAGAGCTAAAGAGATCGGAGGACTTTACTACTTTGAGGACACTTCTTCTAGTAATAAAGAGGTTCAAGCTTACAGCAGTATGAGTTCGAATCCTAAATTAGACAAAATAATGGAATGGCATCTTAGACTAGACCATCCAAGTTTTTCTTATTTGAGACATTTATTTCCTCAGTTATTTAAGGGTGTTGATTGTGCTTTACTCCAATGTGAACCTTGTTTTTTGGCAAAAAGTCATCGTATAAATTTTGCTCCAAAACCCTATTATCCTTCAAAGCCTTTTTTCCTAATCCATAGTGATGTTTGGGGACCTTCAAAAATATAAACATTATCTGGAAAGAAAGGTTTTGTGACTTTTATTGATGATCACACCAGAATATGTTGGGTTTATCTTATAAATAAGAAATCAGAAATTGGAAAACTTTTTTCAGATTTTTACAACATGATTGAAACCCAATTTGAAACAAAAATATGCATCCTTAGATCGGATAATGGAACCGAATATTTTAACGAATGTTTAGGGGATTTTTTAAAAACTAAAGGCATCATTCATCAATCTACATGTCGTGAAACTCCACAACAAAATGGAATTGCTGAGAGGAAAAATAGACATTTACTTGAGGTTGCTCGGTCTATTATGTTTTCCATGCATGTTCCGAAATATTTATGGGGTGACGCAATTTTAACAGCATCATATTTGATTAATATAATGCCTACTCGAGTTTTACAATATACAACTCCTCTAAACAAACTGAAAAATAGTTTTGTTCAACGAATTTTTTCAGACATTCCCTTAAAAATCTTCGGATGCACATGTTTTGTTCATATCCCAAACAAGTTTCGATCAAAATTAGATCCAAAATCTGAAAAATGTATTTTTCTTAGCTATGCTCCAAACAAAAAGGGTTACAAATGCTTTAATCCTGTCACGAAAAAACTCTATATTAGTATGGATGTGATTTTCATGGAAAAACTACCTTTCTTTCCCAAAAATCCACTTCAGGGGGAGTATAGGACAGATGGAGAAGATGATTTTTGGCAAGTTTCTGAACCATTACCAAGAGTTGTTTTAACACCAAGTACAGTAGGACTCCCTAATAAACAAGAGCCAGAAATAGTTGCTGAAAATAATAAAAACAAGGAAAACTCTAGTCAGAGGATACCAGAAATTGTCTTGTCTAATGTAGGGGGAGAGATACTGCAGAAGACAACAGAACCTCTAGTTTATTCCAGGAAGAGGCTCCATCAAAGGAAGAATGTTCAAATTGAAGCTTTAGCTCCCTCCCAATCTGAAGAACCGAGTGATGGTCCTCAAGAAACGCAGGTACCTTCTAACCCTGATCCTATTTTTTCATCAACAGAAGCTCAAGATTCAGAGGTTGTGGATCTGGATCTACCTATAGCCATTAGGAAAGGAACATGTTCATGTACTACCAAACATCCCATTGCAAATTATCTATCCTACACAAAAATTTCACACAAACATCAAGTTTTTTGTCAAAAATTTCTAATCTGTCTGAACCTAGAACAATACAGGAAGCACTTAGTAATCCGAATTGGAGTTTAGCAGTGAAGGAAGAGATGGATGCTCTTTTGAAAAATGGAACCTGGGAGGTTGTCACTCTACCAAAGGGCAAGTCCATTGTTGGATGCAAATGGGTCTTCACAATCAAGGTCAAAGCTGATGGGAATGTCGAAAGATATAAAGCGCGACTGGTAGCAAAGGGGTTCACTCAGACTCATGGTATTGACTATCAGAAGACATTTGCTCCAGTAGCCAAGATCAATTCTATTCGTGTTCTACTGTCCATAGCAGCAAACCGTGATTGGCCCTTACATCAGCTAGACGTGAAAAACGCCTTTCTAAATGGTGAGTTAAAAGAGGAGGTATTTATGGACCTTTTACCAGGATTTGAGAAGAGGTTTGGAGAGGACAAGGTGTGCAGATTGAAAAAATCCTTGTATGGACTCAAGCAATCTCCTCGAGCCTGGTTTGAGAGATTTGGAAAGGTGATTAAGAAGTATGGATACACACAGAGTCAAGCGGATCATACTATATTCTACAAACATTCAGAAACTGGTAAACTCTCAATACTCATTGTCTATGTCGATGATATTATCCTTACAGGAGATGATGCTAGGGAAATTGAGACATTGAAAGGAAGATTGGCCACATAATTCGAGATTAAAAATCTGGGGGCTGTAAAGTACTTTCTTGGTATTGAATTTGCCAGATCAAAGGAGGGGATTTTTATTAATCAACGGAAGTATGTACTCGACTTGCTCAGTGAAACTGGAATGCTCGGATGCAAAGCAGCTGAAACCCCAGTTGAACCAAAAAAGGGGCTACACAAGAAAAATGAGGCAGATGGCGTTAATAAAGAACGATACCAGAGACTGGTAGCAAGACTAATCTATCTATCACACACTCGTCCTGATATAGTGTTTGCTGTAAATGTGGTAAGTCAATTTATGCACTCACCAAATGCTTATCACTTGGAGGCTGTTTATCGAATCCTCAGGTATCTAAAAGGAATGCCTGGAAGAGGACTACTATTCAAGAAAAATGAGCACTTACAGATAGAAGCTTTTACAGATGCAGATTGGGCTGGAAGTGTTACAGATAGGAGGTCAACCTCTGGGTATTGCACTTTTCTAGGAGGAAACTTGGTAACTTGGAGGAGTAAGAAGCAAAGTGTCGTGGCGAGAAGCAGTGCTGAAGCTGAATTTAGATTTGTGGCTCATGGAATATGTGAAGTTTTATGGATGAGAAGAATTCTTAAGGAGCTGAAAATTCATAGTCCATCACCAATGAAGGTGTACTGTGACAACAAGTCTGCAATCGCCATTGCCCACAATCCTGTTCTTCACGATCGAACAAAGCATGTGGAGATAGACAAGCACTTCATCAAAGAAAAGATTGATAGAGGAGATATATGTATGGTGTACGTTCCTTCCAACAACCAAGCGGCGGATATTCTAACAAAAGTTCTTCATAAGAGACAATTCGACAGTTTAGTGTGCAAGCTGGCTTTGAAAGATATTTTCATGCCAACTTGAGGGGGAGTGTGGAGAAAATCAAGTTGATTTTCTGAATTAAAGTTGTTTCCTTTTTTAGATTATTGTGTAGCTGTGAATTAGCTGTATAATTTGCTGTAATTAGTTGGTTAGTTTCCGGTTTTAGGAATTTGTATCTATATAAATCCTTGTACATGTAAAGTTTTTAATACAGAAAAATATTTTCTCAATTCTCTCGGCTTTTAAGGTTGCACAAATCATCACATGTTTCTAGCAACCTAATTTACATAATTCTTAGCATAATTAGGGGACATACAACATCTCAATCATTAAGCAAGCAACCCTAATACTCATGCAAACACAGAATCTTGCAAAATTAGGCATATAACCATGTAAGCTCATAAACAAACCACCCTTAATCTAATCAAGCACAAACCCTAAATCTAACCTAGGGCATTAAACTAAATTGAGCTATGCTCTTACAAACCCATTAGAAATACATTTAAATTTCTCCATTGAAACTTGAATTGAGAAGCTTAGGGTTTAAAGGGGATTACCTTGATCTAGATCAAGAAATTGGCTTGGCTTTTTCTTGATTTTCTCTTTTCCCTTTGCCTCTACCAACAACCGGCCACTTTGGCTAGTTGGGTTCCAAAGTTTGCCGCCACCCTTGCTCCAACTCTGGCCACCTCTAGCCTCCAAAATCCGACCAAAATCTTGACTTTCTCTTCCTCTTTTCTTTCTCCCCCACAACCGGCCACTTGGCCAAAATGGGTCTCCAAAATATTTTTCAAATTTTTGTTGGTGTTCTAGCTAAAAATCCAACCACTCCAACACACTCTTGCTCTTGGTTTTGCTAAAATTTCTTTTTCCCCTTCCTTCTCAAGTTCGGATTTTTGAGAGAAAATTTTGACAAAGTTTGGCTAGGATTTCTAATTTTTATGAACAATGGCTCACCTATTTATAATTGATGGAGAACTTTTTGAAATTGCAAAAAGGTTCTTGAAGAAGTAAGAAATTGCACAAAAAGTGCCTTAGGTGGCCGGCCATGGGTGGATCTAGAACATCCAATTTCTTTCCAAAATTTCTTTAATCCATAATGATGTCATTAATAAAAAGGTGGGTGATGTAATCACCATTAGGACTTGTTTGGCTTTTTCCTTAATATGCAGTCAAATTTCATGCTAACACAGATATTTTCAATACTGCTATTTACTAATAACAATATTTTTATACTGAACTGCAGTTCAAAATTTATCTGTGTAAAAATAGACTGTATAAAAATTTTCTTATAACTTGAAGCCCTTTGGCCCTCGATACCCTAATTTATGTGCTTGATTTTTCTATGATGGTTTTAGATATTAATCTTGATATCTTGTCCGTAAAAATGGTTTTTGCAGTATATTTCTCATACTGCCTGTCATTTCACAGTATGATCAAATGTTTGACTTTTCTAGTCAACCTTTGACTTTTTAGGTCAACTTTGACTTTTTAGGTCAAACTTTGACCAACATGAAATCATGAAGTTTTTTACCATTTTTACCCAAAATGTCACATACTTGGCTAAGCAATCATTTTTGAGTCTCATAAAATCATGAGAACTCATAAATTCAATAAAAACCCTAATCATGCTTTTTCATGAATACCTTCGTGGTACAACGTAAGTTTCTTTACAATAAATCGTAATGTCATAGAAAAAAAATTCAGTTATTACATAAATACCCATTTTTATTTTCTTTTTGGAAAAGCCTATTATTTCAAAGCATAAAAAAAAATCATTTGTTCAACCTTTGAAAAATTGTAACTCTTGAGTAATATTTATAAAAATACTTCAGTATTGAAAACTGCCTTTAGAACAGTTTTCCTTAGTCAATTTATCATTGTATGTGCAGAAATGTCATTTTCCTGCACTGTTTTAGAAAATGCTGCGCAGGAATTTCATGTTTCCGGCACAGTTTATGAAATCTGACTTTATTTAAAAATCTAAATCAAATTTGAAAAAGTTTTCTTCTCGAAAGTTTTAGATCTCGAAAACTCCTAAAACTTTCATGTTTTACACAAAACCTGATTCGTACTCTAACCCATTCGTTTTCTTAGTTGAACTCACCTGGCCGTGCATAAAACCTGGGCACGGTCAGACTCGGATTTTTGCATAAACCGAGGCTGTTGGAGCCTTATTTTGGAAAACTGCTTGCATAACCCCCTGGAAAAAACCCTTCTCTACAACTTTCTTGTTTTAAGTTTTTCCAAATTCGGCCTCTAAAGGCCTTAAAATCAGCTTTTCCAGAAACTGGCCAGTTTCCACCCGAAATAGCAGTTTTTTAGTTTTAAATTCGTTTTACGTCCTAATACGTGCACTCTACCTCAACCGACCGCATCGGGAGTCTAAAATCAGTCATGCAACATTTTTCTAATGTAAACTTTCTTTAAACACATTACCAATCAAGCTCATACAAATCATTACTCAAAGTTTACCAATTAGGGTTTCCATGGTTTTAGGTTGCACAAATCATTCATAAAATATTTCTAGCAACCTAACATACACATATTCATCATGCTTAGCACATTGTGGGGATATATATAACATATCATTCATCAAGCAAGCATACCTAACTAGTCATGCGAACATAAACATAGAATCATGCAAAATTAGGCATATAACCATGTAAGCTCATAAACAAACCACACTTAATCTAATCAAGCACAAACCCTAAATCTAACCTAGGGCATAAAACTAAATTGAGCTTATGCTCTTACAAACTCATTGGAAATACAATTAAATTTCTCCTTTGAAACTTGAATTGAGAAGCTTAGGGTTTTAAAGGGGATTTCCTTGATCTAGATCAAGAAATTGGCTTGGCTTTTTCTTGATTTTCTCCTTTCCCTTTGCCTCCACCAACAACCGGCCACCTTGGCTAGTTGGGTTCCAAAGTTTGTTGCCACCCTTGCTCCAACTCCGGCCACCTCTAGCCTCCAAAATCCGGCAAAAATCTTGACTTTCTCTTCCTCTTTTCTTTCTCCCCCACAACCGGCCACTTGGCCAAAATGGGTCTCCAAAATATTTTTCAAATTTTTGTTGGTGTTCTAGCTAAAAATCCAACCACTCCAACACACTCTTGCTCTTGGTTTTGCTAAAATTTCTTTTTCCCCTTCCTTCTCAAGTTTGGATTTTTGAGAGAAAATTTTGACAAAGTTTGGCTAGGATTTCTAATTTTTGTGAACAATGGCTCACCTATTTATAGGTGATGGAGAACTTTTTGAAATTACAAAAAGGTCCTTGAAGAAGTAAAAAATTACACAAAAAGTGCCTTAGGTGGCCGGCCATGGGTGGATCTAGAACATCCAATTTCTTTCCAAAATTTCTTTACTTCATAATGATGTCATTAATAAAAAGGTGGGTGATGTATTCACCATTAGGACTTGTTTGGCTTTTTCCTTAATATGTAGTTAAATTTCACGCTAACACGGATATTTTCAATATTGCTATTTACTAATAACAGTATTTTTATACTGAACTGTAGTCCAAAATTTATCTGTGTAAAAATGGACTGTATAAAAATTTTCTTATAACTTGAAACCCTTTGGCCCTTGATATCCTAATTTATGTGCTTGATTTTTCTATGGTGGTTTTAGATCTTAATCTTGATATCTTGTCCGTAAAAACGGTTTTCATAGTATATTTCCCATACTGCCTGCCATTTCACAGTATCATCAAATGTTTGACTTTTCTAATCAACCTTTGACTTTTTAGGTTAACTTTGACTTTTTATGTCAAACTTTGACCAATATGAAATCATGAAATTTTCTACCATTTTTACTCAAAAGGTCACACACTTGGCTAATCAATCATTTTTGAGTCTCGTAAAATCATGAGAACTCATAAATTCCATAAAAAGCCTAATCAGGCTTTTTCATGAATACCTTCATGGCACAGCGTAAGTTTCTTTACAAGAAATCGTAATGTCATAAAAAATTCAGTTATTACAGTTTTAGGTTCGGTCCGTTTAATAATTCGTATATATATATATATATATATATATATTCATACCTCAGTCATAGTTATATGAACCAACTTCTCCTCAAGAGAACCAACTTCTTTGATGTTGAACTTGTTGGCAAAGTGATGCCAGAGATGGTGGACATGGGCTCCACCGTCAGATTATCCATAACCATGTACGTAACCAAACCTTTCACAAACCCACCAGCTTGATCACCGGACGACCCCTCTGGCTCAAGATTCCTAGCAATATACGGAATCTCAACATTCATATACTTATTACATTGAGGACAAACAGCCTTGCAGTCATGGCTGGCGTTCCGGTGGTAGCTCGGACACATGTAGAGCTTGGGCTTCGCCGCCGGCGACTCCACATCGGTGAGAAGCAGAGGGTGTTGGGCGGCGCCGGAGAGTGGGGCTTTGGGTTTAAGCACAGCTTCCTTGCTCTGGTTCGGCTGAAGATAGGTTTCGCTGAGATTTTCGATGCTGGAGTAGAGGTTTCCCAAGCAGCCGACCATGGCTTTCTTGGTGAGAAGCTTGATGACGGTGCCGACGGGCAGGGAGAGCAGGAAGAAGAGGAAATCGACGAACTCTTTTCCGACTTCGGCAAATAGGACTTTCTTGTTCTTTGTGTCTATGAGGAGCTTCAGGCTCACTTTTGTCGTCGCCATGGCTAAGTAGCAAAGCTGTTTGTGGTTGAGTGTTTTTTTGTTTTTTTTTTTTTTTGTTTGGGAGTTTGGAAACTGGAAGTATTTGTAATGGCATTAATATCCAAGGCAAACGATCAACGGATCCAGTTCATCGATATTGGAAATGCCTGCCGCCAGTTTCGTAGAGTTAATTAATGGAAATGACTAGATTACGAGCGAGTCAGAGAGCTCATCCTGTCATATATTTATATATATATATTTGACAATTTATTCGATAAGTGTCTGAATTAACAATATTCTGTCATTTTAATATTTAAATTTTTAATTTTGATTCATTTAATTTTTAAATTTTTATTTTTTAATAATTTTGATCCCTAAAACTAAAATTGATGAAAGATTTTTTTGATTTAATGTCCATATTGAGGTTTCAATTCCATTAGAATATGAAATTTTACAAAAATAATTATATTAAGTATAAAAATTTCCTCTTTATTCTTATTAAATATTCTTAAAATAAAATCATTTGTAGCTAATGTAACAATTTATTTTAAATTTTAGTTATTAGGTATTATGGACATAATTATCTATATTAAATTTTAAAAATCTTCAATCAATTTTAGTGTGAGGGGCTAAAATTGTCAAAAAAAAAATAGGGACTAAATGAACCAAATTTAAAGATCCAATGATCAAAGTGACAAGATATTGATAATTCAAGAACTAAATAAATAAATTACCCGCTTTTTTTTTTTTTTAATTAGGTGTACTTCAGATTTGGACCTAAGCATGCATTTTGAAACCTGAGTTTGGGAGGTAATTTGTAGATTGAAATTGATTAGCTTTTTAAAAATTAGTTATAATTTTTGTTGACTTTTTAGAAAAAGATAAAAATGAATCTAAAAGACAAGGTTTGATCCTTTCATCCAAACAAACCATAAAAATTTCAACTCAATTTTTATTTTTATTTTTTATGTTTCTGCAAAGTCAAAAAAAAAAAAAAAAAAAAACTAGTTTTTAAAAAGTAAACAAACTCCAAATTAAAATTTTATTTCAAATCGGTACACCAAACACACCCTAAGAAGTCTATGTTTGGTTCATCAATCGGAGAACTCAGTTTTCGCTTTATTGTGAAAAGCAAACTCAGTTTTACTATTCGTAATTCCAATTATAACTTGAAAATTTAAACTTTAAAAGTTTATAACTTTGCATATATAAGTCTAAATGAGATATTTTTAAAAATAAATTACATAAAATTCCGAGACAAATAAAATAAGATCTATATTGATTTTTTTTAATAGAAAACATATCAAATTTTTAACACTTCTTAATTTCAATAAGCCAAACACATAACTAAATGCGCAACTCAACTTTATTTCAAAAATTTCAACTCAAGCCGTGACTTTGCATGGTTCAACCATTCAAATGAAAACATTTTAGATATAAATATTGGGACAAATATATTTGAATTATCATTTAAAATGGTATTTAGATAGACGCAATCCAAAAAGAAATGAAGGAAGCATTTGACTTTGTATTTGGATAAATGTTTTAAACACTTATACTAAATCTTACAAAATCTTAATATAAATGAAAATTTTTAATATGATATATGTATATAGTTTTTGTTTATCTTTTCTCTCTGAATGCATAGAAAGAGGAATTGTCTCCATTAGAGTTGAGACAAAAAAAAGTTATGGTATTGTGAAGCTTAGATAGAAGGGAAAGAAACAGTTTTCAGTCAAATAGAACTAAAATGTTCTGATTGGAGTCATGTTTGGAAAAGTGTTTTCCAAATATTTTTTTTGTCATTTTTCTTTCATTTTACTATTTACTTTTTAAATTGTTTTAAAAAAAAAACTCAAATTTTAAAAGTCCATAATTTTATCATTTTAAGTCAAAATTAGATGATTTTTTTTTAAATTTGCATAGAATTTTAAGAGAAACGAAGCAATATCTAGATTGCTAATTTTTTTCCTAACACAATTTTAAGTTTTTACACTTTTCACTCAAAACAGTTTATTTTTACTAACATATATTTTCAAAACTCAAACCATCTTCAACCGACAAAATATCATCTCCAAACGTGATCCAACAGGCCATTAATGTTGCCAATGTATTCAAAATAAAAGCAAATTTAAGAGGGGAGAACTTTTCATTTCTTTTTCTATGAATTTTGAATATAGATATTCATAAATCAAACTGTTAAGAATTTAATCCAATAATTAAAAATAAAAAGTCCTACTATATAAAAAATTGCTAAATGTAAATGTCCAAATTAAAATTATACAATACAAATGTAACGACCCGCCTAGCATAGGCCGTTACCATACATACATACATATCGTACTTAATTACTTAGCTTGAACAGCGGAAATTTTTTTTTTTTACAGTGTACATGCACACGAAATATAAACGTAAGCATATCGGACATTAAATAAAGTTGTTCGGGTGTAAAATAAAACTCATAATATAATTACATAATATTATAGAAAACGCGTAGCGGTTTTGTTCTCTCATTTCACAGTCCGCTAGTCCACGCCCTCCATCTTTTATCATGGGTTGCTGCCAGACTGCTTACCTACAGCATAGACGTAAGACAATGAGCTTTCGCTCAGCAAGTACAACTATCCTATACCGCGACACAACTAAGCATAACATACTTAACATAGACCATAACATATCGTAACTTATCTTAGCATATGCATGAGCCATTTATGCTTTATTATGCTTTCTTATTCATTCATATCTTTCTTATCTTAACTTATCTTATCTTATGGTCCACATAACGTAAGTGTTTGTACCGGGCGCGCAACTATGAATTGGTTGGGGCGGCCAGTCCATTTCCAACTCAATCCATAGTCCAACCCGACCTAACGCGGGTTGGTACGACACAGGCAAGCTTGCTTGCCATCATAACTTTCATTGTCTCATACTTGATTTTATTCTTGTTAATTGGTGAACATGCATCGTGATGTATCACACAATTAATTCATAATCTTATCTTTAGCATATCATAACCTTAACATGTTTCTAACATATTACATAACATATTACATAGCATTTGACATTTCGTAATCCATAGCATACAATCATAGTATTTCATATTTCATAGCATATTATAGCACTTAGCATACCATAGCACATAGCATAACATTTTCCATAACATTTCCTAATATATAACATATGATTTTTTATAACACTTAGCATGTAATATTTATAACACATAGCATTTTTATCATACTTAGGCAAGTATCCACAACAAAGCCTATGCTGTAGGCGGAGTTGTACTTACCTTGTTTGTGTTCCCTGTGTCCGATATTGAGCTGAATCCCCTCAGGACACTGTCTCGTACTATATTCTGTTATCCAATAAAAGTAAGGATTAGAAATGTTGGTAGTGTAACCAACACTCTTATATAACCTTAGTTATATGCCCTTACTTAATCTTACGTCATCCTACTTGGTTACATTAAGTAATCCTAGGGTTTAAATCTACCCTAATCGGATTGTTTTTAACTTTAGGTTTTAAAATCCCATTTTTAGAAAAACCATATATTTTTACGTATAAAAATCCTTTGTTTAGCTTAAAAATTTAAAATCATAATATAATATTTGTAAAAATTATTGACTGTTGGAAACTGCCTTTGGAACAGTTTTACATTGTCAATTATCAGTGTATGTGCAGAATTATTCTTTTTCTGCACTGTTTCTAGAAATCTTGTACAGGAATTCCTTGTTTCCTTTACAGTTTTAGAAATCCAATTCCATTTACAAATCAAGGCCGAATTTGAAAAAGTGTTCTTCATTAAAGTTTTAGCTTTCGAAAAACCCTACAACTTTCATGTTTTGAGGAAAGCCCAGTTCTGCTTGTATCCTTGTCAGTTTTCATTTGAAACTGGCTGGTTGTGTAAACTAGGTCTGGGCAGACTAGTCTCGGATTTTTATAGAAACGGAGGCCATTGGAGCCTCATTTTGAGAAACCGTCCATGTTGTCTACTAGGAAAAACCCTACTCCACAAATTTCATGTTTTAGGTTTTGTCCAATTCGGCCTCTAAGGGCCTCAAATTTGATTTTTCCAGAAACTGGTCTTTTTCTACCCGAATTGGCAGTTTCGGTTTAACTTCGTTTTACGCCCTAGTTCGTGTGTTCTAACCTCAACCGTTCACATCGGGAGCCTAAGAACATTCATGCAGCGTGTTTCTAATGTCCAATTTTCATCATGCAAATCAACATTATCAACATGCATAAGCATAGAAAAATTCTAGCAACCAAACAAACACCTAACATGCAACATATTTGAACCACCAACCAAAACCCTAATTAATCAAGCACAAACCCTAAATTCATAACTAGGGCAGAAATTAAAGTGAGCTTATGCTCATTACAAACCATGCTTAAATACATTTAAATTTCCCCAAATGAAATTTAAATGAAAGCTCGGGGATCCAAGGGATTATACCTCACTTTGGTTAAGGATTTGGCTTGACCTTTCTTCCCTTTGTTCCTCCTTCTACAGCAGGCCTTCCAAAGTCAGTTGGCTCCCAAAATTTCCAGCTTTCCTTGCCCTAATTTTCGGTCACCACAGCTCCAAGAATTCCGGCCAAAACTTTGCTTGGTTCTTCCTTGTTCTTCCTCCCCTTCAACCGGCCTCTTGGCCTCCAAGGGTCTCCAAAATTTGTGGACACTTAGTTGATGTTCCAAACCAAAATCCAGCCCCTTGAACCTTGCCTCACACCCTTTTCCTCACTTTTTTTTTTCTTTCTCCTTCCCCCACACAACCGGCCACTTACTAGAAAATGGGTTTCAAAATTTTTCCAAACTTTTTGCTTGTTTTCCAACACAAAAGCCGACCCCTACACTCAAGCTTTGCTCTTGATTTTGGCTAAGATTTCTTCCTTTCCCTCTTCCTCGAGTTCGGTTTTGGTAGAGAAAAATTTTGACATAGTCTAGTTAAGTTTTCCAATTTTTTTGTGAACAATGGCAACCCATATTTATTGAGGTTGGGAACTTTTTGAAATTACAATTTTAGTCCTTGAACAAACAAGGAATTGCACAATTGGGGGGGGGGGGGTATGTGGCCGGCCACCTAGCACTAGAAGGCTCTAAGAATACTTTCCAAATTTTCTTAATTAACATAATGATGCAATAATTAAAAAGGTGGATGATATCATCTACCATAAAGGTTGTTTGGCTCTTTCTCCTATTGTACAGTCCATTCCTAAATTAACACAGGCATTTTCAATACTGGATTCACTTATACACAGTATTGGTATATAGAACTGCAGTCCAAAATTCATCTGTGTAAAAACGAACTGTATAAAAATTTTCTCATAACTTGAAACCACTTGGCCCAAGATATCTTAATTAATGTGCTTGATTTTCTATGGTAGTTTTAAATCCTAACATATCATTTTATTCATAAAAACGGCTCTATACAGTATAATTTCTATATTGTGGATTATTTTACCGTACAGTCTTTTCTTTGACTTTTTGGGGTCAATCTTCGGCTTTTTCGTCCACCATTGACTTTCTTGTCAACCGTTGACTTCCTTGCCAAGATTTGACTCCCGTGGTCAACAGTTGACTTTTTGGTCAACCGTTGACGTTTTTGGTCAAAATTTGATCAACATAAAAATTTTGGCAATTTTACTCCTTTTTACCTAAAAGGTCGTTTGCTTGATAAAGGAATCATTTTCGAGTTTTATAAAGTCATAAAAACTCACAAAATATAATAAAAACCCTTAACTGGGTTTTTTCCATAAATACCTTTATGGTTCACACAATTTCTTAAAACAGAAGAAATCGTAATATTACAGAAAACTAGTCATTACAACAAATTGTTTCAAACAAGATCATTAGAAAATTAATTTAATGATTAAATTAACAGGTTTTATCGATAATACAAAATGCTAGTCCTTGTACCATCAAAACTCCCTTGTTATTTTTTTTTCGTTGAGATTCTTAAAGGTGTAATCTGCCTAGTTGATGACTCTTCAACCAAAAAAAAAAATCTGCCTAGTTGATGACTAATTTTTCTGGTCGGCAAATTAACATGGAGCAACTGGAACTTCTTACTTTGGTAAACAGAAGAACCCTTGTTGAGAAAGTTCAGGCCTTGAAGGTGCTATCCTTGGTGTGATTGATTGGAGTTATCCAGACCGACGTCTAGATTTACTTACATGCTTAGGCTAATTATTAATCTCTCCATGTCAAGTCGAATTTTCTTAAAGCAAAAAAATAAAAAAAATAATTAAGTATTGTTTGGTTCACAAACTCAAACTATAATTTTCAAACTTTTTTTATTTTTTTTTCAAAAAGTTTTTATCTTTTTCTCAAAATTTTTTTTATCTTTTCTGAAAATTTTAAAAAATTTACTATTAAAATTTAAAAATTTCAACTTAAACTCATAAACCAAAGGAACCCTTAAAAAAAAAAAAACAGTTGGATTAATAATTCAAGTTCCAGTGCTATGATTACATCCAGTTTCGTATGCAGTCACTGCTACAGTTAATCCTCCATGACCTTGCTCAATTAACTAATTAAACAAGCACAACTATATTTGTTACAATTTTCCGCATAGTAGGCCACCATGACTTGCAAGATATTTGAATGCCACCGGAACGAGAAGAGGCTGGAGAATGTTTTTTTTTTTTTTTTTTTTTTTTTTTTGTTTTTTGGTCTCCAACCCCACCGTTAAAATCATCTACATTCTAATTTCCATCTCCGTTTAAATAAAAGCGGTGTCAAAAGATGGAGATTCTTTGTTGGCAAGGGTTTCTTCTCCCCATTTTTTATGTATTGTAAATATATATTAAAAAATACAACAAAATAAAAACAAATAATAAAGTACAAACGTATTATAAATTTAGTTCAAATTAAAAAATTTTATAAACAAATCAAATTTTAAACAAATGTAAAAATGAGATTTTAATCATAAAACTATTAAAGGTTTTATCAAAACATTACAAACTCTAAAAACTAAAAATTTATAAAAAAAAAAAAAAAAAAATTTTGGAGCTAAAAATAAGCTTCAAAACATCGAAGATAACGTCTTCAACAATTCCAAGCCCAACCAAAAATAACTTTTTTTGCTTGTAACAAAACAAATATGGTCACATAGAAATCTACTAGTGTCACATGTAAAATAGTAAGGACTCAACACAAATGTATGTTTGACGTGTATATGTGAAAATGAAAATCTAAACTGATATCAATTCAAATTAAAAATCTTTGGATTAGTACTGTTGAGAGAGAAAAATAAATAACACACGGATTAAAAAAAAGAGTAGAAACTTTGAGTTGAATTAGACTTTTTTAAAATTAATTTTAAACCAATTTGCCATTAAGAATATTATACAAGTCAAGGTCCATAGCCCAATTATAATTGACAGACCGCACCAACGATAAACTATTGTTATATTCACAGGTAAAATGAGCAAACATCAAATTTGAATTGAGAGTATAAAAGAGTCTTAATTGTACTTCACTTAACTACTATGTTATATCACTGGAGCTTTTCAAGTCCAGTAATTAGGAGTTGTTTGAGGACACCGATGGAGACCATGTTTTGCTATCTCTTTTCCAACCGTGTATAAATCTACTTTTTCAAAAATTTACTATTCCACAAATTTTTTTTTGGGGGCACTCTTGGCAGCATTAATGTTACTGATACTAAGTAATGTCATTGCCTTCTTATTGAACAAACAAGTTACATAAACCGGCACAACCAGCAGCAGAACCAAAAAACGGGACCGGACATTGTGATCATATAGGTCATTATGAAAGGAAATTTATTGAATAAATGTATTTAAAAGTTATTTCCATTAGGGATCACAGTTAGAATATATATATTTTTAATAAAACTTATAGGGCATAATGATAGAGTGTAATTTTTAAATGGGACATAAAAAGGACGTTTTTAGGATAAACTATCATTATTTTTCCTAGTTAATATTAACAGAAAGAAATTAGGTAAGATGATCGGTTTTGATTATCCCTTCAATAAATAATTGATGTTTTGTTTTGTAGTAAATAGTTTATGGTCATTAAAACTCGTTAATCAAATCGGGAAGGAAAGAGGATCGGTGGCAACGTTGCTGCGAAACGGGAAGATCTCGCCAAGGTCAGAGACAATGCAGCGGAGAGGGGAAGGGAAAGAAAGCGCATCGATAGAGCTCATTTAGAGGAGGGAAAGAATTCATTAAGGGGATCCAACTCTAGAACTAATGGTGGGTGTAGAAGACGAAGGATATATTTGGACATTTGCTCTCATACCAAATAAAGTGTGCAGAGAAAGGAATTAATAATGTATATATATAAGATGATTGCAGAGGAGATAGTTCGTGAAAGTCTCAATGAATTGTATTGAGCAACAAACTTTTATTTATATATCGGTACACGTACAAATTAGAATGACCCAATAGGGAAATAACCTCTATTGTATACTTGTCATCATCAAACTATACACTATATATGTACCACAAAGATAAAGAATTATTGCATAACAGATCTCGATAAAGAAGATTACAAAGAATTGTATAACAGACTCTTAATACACCAGAGATAAATAAGTCAACGAAGACAGTATTGGTTTAATAATAATGAGAATCTATAAATACCTCGGATAACAAATCATATATATGTAATCTTATTGATGGGATAAATTAAGCAATAAGATCGACTAAATAGGAGAAGTAAGATTGGAGGGTGACCATTATCGGAGTATAGTTCTTATTATTTCTCGAAAGGAACTTCTTAAACCAGTGTGCTGAGAGTTTCGGGTATCTTTTCTGCTTGTTTTTGTAATCCACAAAGTGAATGCCAAACCGATCACTGTAACCGGAACGCCATTCGAAGTTGTCTAGTAATGACCACGCAAAGTATCCCTTCACATTCACTCCTTTCCTGCGCAGATTAACTAAGGTCATGGGACATTATCATCTAATCAAGTCAGTTTAATTAATTAGTGAAGGATGTAATAATCGGTGAAACAAATAGTAGAGCAAAGTTTAGAACTGACCTGATCGCTCTCCGAAGGTACAAGAGATGACGGAAGTAGTAATCAATTCCTTAGGGGTCGATTAGAGCTTGTTCAAGGGATAGTTTAGGATCATTGAACTCATCAATACCTGTAATCAAACATTTTCGTAAGAATGATAAGAGGGTCACTTGCATTTAACAGATATAGAACTGGATGATAAACAGTTAAAAAAAAAAAAAAGGTTTTGAAATTGGTAATTACCGTTCTCCGTGATGTAAATAAGTGGATTGCAATACTTTGTCTTTGTGTACAACAAAAGGTCATAAATTCCCTTGGGATAAACATAGAGCCAGTCTGAACTACCCTGCAATATCGTCAAATACAAATTAGAAAGGAAAAAAAAAAAAAAAAAACATAAGGTGGGAATTATTATACTTGGCTTTCAAGAAAAATATAATAAATAACATGATAAATTACTTGTTTGATTCCTAATCTTTTTTATGAAGTTATGATATGGTTCCCAAATTTTTCTTTTTTTGTGGCTAAAAGTCACTAAACTCTGTAAAATGGTGTAAATTGATCATTTTTACTAATGAAGATTAAAAATTATATGAAATAGATCAAGTGTATGGCACATATAAGTTGAAGTTATGTAAATTTTTTTTTTAATTATCCTTAGATACTTAGTCCTGTGAGATTAAACATGACATTTTCTGTTAAATTTTCAACGTTTGTTAATAAAAAAGGGAAAAAAAAAAAAAAAAAAAAGAAGATTCAGAATCAAAATTACAACTTCATAAAAAGATTAGAAATCAAACGAGCAATTTATCCTAAATAATAGTGAAGATGCGGTGAATGCTTACATATAAATTTTAAAAAACAAAGATTGATACATACCTTTGGACCAATGGGGACACCATTTCGCTGGGCTTCGAAAAGAACATATATAGTCAAATTAATTAAGAACATTCTATTAATCGTTATTAATTGAACTGATTATAATTGATTATAATTACTTGTAAGGGTGGATTGAGCGTCTGTGGTGTAGCTGGCATTGACAGAATTGTTATAAGGAGCATCAGCTGCATAATTAGCAGTGTAATAGTTTAATCCAGGAAAGTCAAACGACCCTTTCACAAGTTTGGATTCCTCTTTCGTGAACTTTGGTAATCTCTTTCCAACGAGAGATTTCATGCTTTGTGGATAATCACCATATGTCAAGGGGTCCATATACCTGTAAGAAAATAACATAAGAAGATAATTATTTGAATATAATTAGGAACTTGACCATAAACACATATAATAATGCACATTTATGGACCCAAGTCGAAGTTGTATTATGTGGGGGGGGGGGGGGGGGGGGGGGGGGGGGGGGGGGGGGGGGGGGGGGGGGGGGTGGGGGGAGGAATTTTGGTTAAAGAGGAAAATATTAAAAAAAAAAAGTTATGATAACTACGTAATTACTAAAAAATAAATATCTATAACAAGTACTTAACAGTAGAATTTACCTATTATAATAGGTCATTTCAACCTAATTAATGCCAATATTCTTAAATACATACTTTCACATATTCTTATTAAAAAAAAAATCCGTATCCATAGGTATAAACAAAATATCTATGTATTGCAGAAATATTATATATGCAATATATTAATAACATATATAGTGAACCATGTATATAAATTTCTTAATTACTTATTCTCTTGATTTATAATACCATCCAAACATGAAATCGAGGGCTCGTAGTGCAGCATTTTGGTCGTGCTTTGTGTTAGAATACGGCACAAACCAGGTTGACACCAATGTTATTCCTATTATGCCTTTTTGAGATGCCTGAACCCAAAACAAAACAAATAATAATAATAATAATAATTAATTAATTTACATTAAATAGTTGCGATATCCAATATTCAAAGTGATATCTCTTTTAATAAATTAGCAAATAAAACTTATATGTGACCTGATACTTCTCCTTGTATACTTTGACAGCAGCGGCATGAGAGAGTAGTTGATCGTGGGATGCTAAGTACGGTTCTATCCCTGTATCTCCACCCGTACAGTTTTGGTTTTGCCACTCAGAACATCGACCTGATGCTGAATTCCCAGTCAATAACCATCATTAGAGTAGGAATGTGGCTCATTCAAGGTAATCCGATGCTTTATCCTGTCTCCAAATTCTTTATAGCAAGTTCAGCATAGTCCCTAAAATGGTTTCCTGTATACATATTTTATGTATGCAATAAGAAACCAAATATTTGTGATAAATCTTGCTACACTTTTCCATGGGTATTTTAGTTTAAGTTGGCAAGATTTAGCATTACTTACACAATTTGAGGGCTCAAGAAACCGCCATACTCATCCTCTAGAGTTTGCGGAAGATCCCAATGGAAGAGAGTCATATAGGCTTCAAACCTATATAAATTAATATTGAAACAAAACATATTTAACGTTTAATCAGTATATACGATTTATGAGAACCCTACTGAAAGTGAATGAAATAGGAGTAAATGAAATAATCACCATTGGCTAGGAGTTCGTTGATGAGATTGTTATAGTACTCGATTCCTTCCTTGTTCACACCCCCACTAAGTTTTCCATCTGAAATACAATTTTTGCAATAAATATATATACATACACTTCTAATTAATTGGTACTGAATAAAAAATTAAAAAAAAAACTTTTTTAAAAGGGGCATACAAGAATTGTTTTTTTTAAGAAGAAGAAATTAGGGTTAAAATTAACAATGAAAATATTACTTACTTGGCAAACAACCTGGACCATGAGATAGAGAATCTATAGGCATCCAAATTCATTTCCTTCATAATCCGCACATCTTCCTGTAGTGTGTGTGTGTATATATATATATATATATGTCATGAAATATCTTATTTAGCGAAAAGAAACCATGAGTAAATCTAGTAATATGATGAATTAATAACGTCGTACGTCTATTAATTATGTTCTTCACGATCTCTCCTTAAAAAGAGAAACAATTTATTGAATGACTTATTTTTATTTTTAAATAGAAAATATATATGTTATATAAGCATATATTAACATATTTGTTATATTCTTTTACCTGGTAGCGGTGATATTCATCAGTTGTCACGTCCCCGTTGCTCCCATCCTTCATCTTTTTTGCAATGCTCCACATGAAACAAAAAAAATTATAAACAAAAACCTAGCTGGTAGCTATATAATAAGATGATAATTATATTATGGTCTTTACGTTTTTTTAAATATTTTATTAAATGATGAGAGAAAATAATTATCAAGATGATTTAGAATATTCTAAATTAGATTAGCACCCCTTAAACCACCTATCAAATGGTAAGCTCTTAACTCTAATTCATTAAACTCAAAGAAAAAGTCATACGAGAAATTGAGAAAAACTTGACTTTTCTAGAAAGAGTGTTTTTTTTTTTTTTTTTTGTTATTATTAATTTTTATTATATATAGCGGTAGATTTTGCTATAAACTTGCGTGAATGTTGACTGTTATATATAGGCATACTTTTTTAATCTAATTATCAGATTTGAAATTTTTTTCATACATTGTTATAATAATTAATTGTTTGTAATATTTTTTAAATGATACTTATCTTTTATATCAATAATTATTAAAAAGTAACATGTTACACATAATTAATTTTTAAATTATAAATAAATAAATAAATTATTATAAGTAGATTATTAAAAAATTATAATTAATGAACTTATTCAGTTATAGATTGAAGACAATTCTATATATATTTTAGTCAAAAACTATATATTTTAGTCAACACGTCAAACCTCAATTCCCTCTACGACTTGTCTCAAATATTTGTCGGTCGTTGGACGACATTGTTTGACACATCAGATGAGTTATGGATAATTAGTCGGTGTTTAACCGTACGTAAGATAAAGATATCTCGGGCACCCCTTTGACTTTTCTTTTGACAAATGAATGTTTAGAAAATCAGAAACACACTTTGATATTTATTTGTTACCGTTTTACGTAAGATATCTAGCTTCTTCCTTTATTTTATTATTTTATTATATTCATTTAGCAACTTCCTGATCTTAAAGAACCAGAGTGTGTGTATATATATTGGGTCGGTTTTATATTCAGTATTGGATGATATTCGGTACTGTCAATTTCAATTATTTAAAAATGAATTTCAATTATTATAAATGTAAAATTTAGTTATTAGGAACGTGAATTCATACCGAAGAAAATATAAAACAAGAGGAATTCACATTCACAATAACTGTTCACATTAACGGTAACTGAAATTCATATTTCTGGATATCATATGATACCGGATATAAGATGTAGTGTATATATATTTATATAAACATGTACATACATATCTAGAATTCAAGTGACAAAATTAAATTTCTTTTGAATTTGAAGTTACCGGATTGGATTATTAGTGGTTATTTGGAAAACATTAAGAACTTATTTAGCAGAACTGGTAACAATGAAGAGAAAAACCTGGATAGTTGTGGGAGAAAGTATCCCATATACTTGGTGTAACGACCCGCCTAGTACAGGCCGTTACCATACATACATACATACGTATCATACTTACTTACTTAACTAAAACAACGGAACATTTTTTTTATATACATAGTGCGTCACACATGCAAAACGTTCAAATAATATAATGAATACTAGATAAGATTATTTGAGCATAAAATAAAACTCATGGCATAATTACATTAATAACGAAACACGTAGCGGCTTATTTCCCACGTTTCACAGTTTGCCAGGCCATGCCCTCCATCTTGTATCAACAGTTGCTGGCAGGTTGTTTACCTACAGCATAGACGTAAGACAGTGAGCTTTCGCTCAGCAAGTACAACTACTATATACCGCGACAAAACACAAACCTAAGCTACATACATATCACCTCTGATCATTCCATACATAGCATAACTTAATCATAACATAACATAACTTATCATAACATATGCATGAGCCATTTATGCTTCATTATGCTTTCTTATTGATTCATAACTTACTTTCTTAACTTATCTTACTTATGGGCCCCTTAACATAAGCGTCCGTACCGGGCGCGCAACTATGGAGTGGTTGGGGCGGCCAGTTCATTTCCAACTCAAACCATAGTCCAACCCGACTTAACGGGTCGGTACGACACGGCAAGCTCGCTTGCCATCATAACTTTCCTTGTCTTATACTTAATCTTATTCTTGTTAATTGGTGAACATGCTTCATGATGTTTCACACAATTAAAATCGTAATCATATCTTAATCGTATCATAATCTTAACATGTCTTATATCTATCATAGCATATCTTCATTACATGCATTCATAGCATATACTCATAGCATATATATAATCATAGCATTTCATAATTCTTATCATATAACGTGACATACTTCATAACATATTATAACACCTAGCATACCATAACATATAGCATGGCATTTTCATAACATTTCCTAATACATAACATGTTTCATAGCATTTCCCTAGCATATAACATTTCCATAGCATCATACTTAGGCAAGTATACACAACAAAGCCTATGCTTGTAAGCGGAGTTGTACTTACCTTATTCGCGTTTGCTGTGTCCAATGTCGAGCTGGATCCCGTTCAGACACTGTCGCGTTCTATATTTTGTTATCAAATAAATGTAAGGGTTAGAAATGTTGGTAATATAACCAACACCCTTATATAACCTTAGTTATATATCCCTTACTTACGTTATCCTATTTGGTTACATTTAGTAACCCTAGGGTTTAAATCTACCCTAATCGGATTATTTTTAACTTAGGTTATTAAAACCCGTTTTTAGAAAAACCTTAAAAATCCTTTGAAAATTTGAAATCATAAAATAGTATTTGTAAAATTATTGGTTGTTGGAAACTGCCTTTGGAACAGCTTCGCAATGTCAATTTATCAGTGTATGTGTAAAATTACCCTTTTTCTGCACTGTTTCTAGAAATCCTGTACAGGAATTCTCTATTTTCTGTACAGTTTTTGAAATCCAATTTCATTTAAAAATCAAAGATGGATTCGTAAAAGTTTCCTTCATGAAAGTTTTAGCTTTCGAAAAGCCCTACAACTTTTATGTTTTGAGGAAAACCCAGTTCGATTATTAACATACTCATATTTTCTGTTGAACCGACCTGGCCGTGCATGGGTCCTGGGCACGATCAGGCTCGGGTTTTAGTGAAAACCGAGGCCGTTGGAGCCTTATTTTGCGAAATCGTCCTTGGTGCCCCCCTAGGAAAAACCATTCTCTACAACTTTCATGTTTTACGTTTTTCCCAATTCGGCCTCTAAAGGCCTCAAAAACTAGGTTACCAGAAAACTGGCCAGTTTCCACCCGAACTGGCAGTTTCCTTGATTAAATTGATTTTATGTCCTAATTGCGTAATCTAACCCAACCAGCCACCGCGGGAGCCTAAGATCACACATGCAGCGCTTTCTAACGTCCCACTTTAACATGCATATAACCCGATTGCATCCACAAACCATTCCATTCATTCAATCTCATAGCATATAAGACATTATGCACCAAAACCAACCATAACCCTAATAATCAAGCATAAACCCTAAAATTTCTAACTATGACAGAAATTGAAAGTGAGCTTATGCTCATTACAAACCATGCTTGAAATACATTTAAATTTCTCAATTGAAATTTAAATGAAGAGCTTAGGGTATTTAAGGATTATACCTCACTTTAGATCAAAATTTGGCTTGGCTTTTTCCTTCCCCTTTTCCTTCACCAACAGCCGGCCACTTGGGTTAATTGGCTTCAAAAATTTTTCAGCCTCTCTTGCCCTAGAATCCGGTCACCACAAGCTTCAAAACCCGGCCACCACTTGACTTTTCTTCTCCTTTTTCTTCCTCCCCTGCAGTCGGCCTTTTGGCCTCCAATGGGTACCAATTTTTTTTCAACTTTTTTGCTTGCTCTACACAAGAAAACCGACCACCACACTCTTGTTTTTCTCTTGATCTTGGCTAAAATTTCTTTCTTGCTCACCTTCTCAAGTTCGGCTTTTTTGAGAGAGAAAATTGACAAGTTTGGCTAAATTTTCCAATTTTTTTGAATAATGGGTTCACCTATTTATAGGTGAAGAACAACTCTTGGAAATTACAATTTGGTCCTTGAAAAAACAAGGATTTGCACACCAAGGGTGCATAGGTGGCCGGCCATGGAGTGGTCTAGAAGGCCCCAAATTTCTTTCTAATTCTTGTTTTGATAATTATGATGTCATAAATCAAAAGTAAGATGATGCAATCTTCATTAGGCTTGTTTGCCTCTTATTCTTAATATACAGTCCATTTTAAGTTAACACAGATATTTTCAATACTGGACTCACTATTACACAGTATTGTTATACTGAACTACAGTCAAAAATTCATCTGTATAAAAATGAACTGTATAAAAATTTTCTCATAGCTAAAATCCATTTGGCCTTTGATATCCTAATTAATGTGCTTGATTTTTCTATGGTGGTTTTGAATCATAAACATACTATCTTATCTGTAAAAACGGTTCTACACGGTATAATTTCTATACTGCTAATTATTTACCGTACCGTCTTTTCTTTGACTTTTCGAATCAACCATTGACTTTCTTAGTCAACAGTTGACTTTTTGGTCAACCGTCGACGTTTTTTGTCAAACTTTGACCAACATAAAATTATGACAATTTTTTCTCCTTATTGCTTAAAAGGTCATATACTTGACTAAACAATCATTTTTGAGTCTCATAAAATCATATGAACTCACAAAACATAATAAAAACCCTTAACCGGGCTTTTTCATAAATACCTTCATGGTACGAACAAATTTCTTAAAACATAAGAAAACGTAATGCTGTAAAAACTAGTCATTACAATCTACCCCCCTTAAAAATTTTTGTCCCCGAAATTAGAACAAACTGGGGTAGTTCTTTCTCATAACTTCTTCTAATTCCCAGGTTGCTTTTTCAACCTTGTGGTTTCGCCATAACACTTTAACTATGGGAATTGTCTTATTTCTTAGGACCTTCTCTTCCCGATTCAGAATTCGTACGGGCTTCTCTTCATAAGTTAAGTCCGTTTGAACCTCCACTGGTTCCTGGCTAAGCACATGAGAAGGATCTGGCACGTACTTCTTTAGCATCGAGACGTGGAACACATTGTGCATCGACGCTAATTCTGGTGGTAAGGCAAGTTTGCAGGCTACTTTCCCGATCCTTTCAAGGATTTTGAATGGTCCTGTATACCTTGGACTAAGCTTCCCTTTCTTGCCAAATCGCATTACTCCTTTCATTGGAGCTATCTTGATGACCACCGCATCTCCGACCTGGAATTCCAAAGGCCTTCTACGCTTATCAGCATAACTTTTCTGGCGACTAAAAGCCACGTCGAGCCTTTGTTTAATCTTCTTAATATCTTCTGAAGTCTTTCGGATAAAATCCGTGGTTTGAAGCTGCTTGTAATACCCAGAATTTTTACAAACTCATGATTTCGTTATAAGTAAAGAAATTTAAGTTCGTACCATGTGTTTATGTGATATTTCATGAAAATTATGAATATCAATACAAAATTCATAATTTTATCAGTAAAGGGTTGAGTTCTCGATAAATTAGCTACGAGACTCAACAATAATTTGCTTAGGCAAATATAGGCCTTTTTGGGAAAAAGGGCACAATAGGAATTTTGACTTTTATTCCGGTCAAAGTTGACCAAGGTTGACTTTAGGTTGACCAATTTTGACCAAGATGATACTGCAGTGTAATTTATCGGTATAGAAACTATACTGCAGAAAACTGTCGTTACGGACGATTAAGTGAGAATAAGGTTTGAGACGACGCTAGAGAAAAATCAAGCACAATATTTGGAGCAATATAGGCTAAATGGTTTCAAGTCCCAAGAAAAATTTATATGTAGTCCAATTTTATGCAGATGGATTTTGGACTACAATTCAGTATGATAATACTATTTTAGGACAAAACAGTATTGATATTATCAAAATTAATAAGGAAATGGATTGCATAATTATATTAATGGATTCTTGGAATCAAGTGAATAATTATGCAAGAATTGGAAGTCAAGTAGCACTACATTAGCCGAGCACCCGCAGGGACTAAATTGCAAATATTTTATCTTTGGGGGCAAAAGTGTAATTTTGGAAAATTGATGATGTAAGCTAAGTGATGTCATCAAGATGATGTCATTATGATGAGAAAAGCTTGGCTTGTTCACCAAGAAAGCAACCGGCCACCTAGGGGGCATTTTTGTAAGAATTTTCATTTTTGGGGCAAAAGTGCAAATTTTGGAAATTTGGTGATGTAAGCGATGATGTAAGCCATGATGTCATCCCTTGCTTGCTCTCCAAGTCTTGGCCGGCCACCTTGACACCTAGCATGCCAATTGCATGATTTTCTCAAAGTTTAGGGGCTAAAATGCAATTTTTGGAAAGTTTGCATTTGCCTATAAATAGGGGTGGCATTTAATCATTTAAATCAGAAAATTTGGCCAAACTCTTGCCATTTTTCTGCAGAAAAATTCGCAGCCTTGGAAGAAAGAAAGAGAGAAGAAAAAAATTTGAAAATCCAAGGGAGTTTAGCCTAGGTTAGTGTTCGGTTTGCAAGGGGAAGCTAAGGGGAGAGTTTGAGAAATTTTCCCAGCCCTTTTCTAGGCTTGCTGCCGAATGATTGAGTGCAGGGAAACCAAGAGAGAAACTGAAAATTTTAAGGGGAAAAGTTAGGGTCAATTCGGGTTTGATTCAATCAACCAAAAACAAGATCAAAAACCAGTTTTGAGACCATTTTTTTTTGGTCTAGGGCAGCCACTGTTTTGAGCAGGGGAAAGTAGTTGAAAAACTGCAATTTTTGGTGTTACAAGGGTGGTGTGGCCGAGCCTTAGGTGAAGGACAAATCTTGAGGCCAAACCAAAATTTTTGGGTCCCTAACTAGGTTGAAGCCGTGGGCAAGGGAAGGCAAGGGAGGAAGGGGAGTTGCAATTTTCAAACCCTAACTTTGATCTAAGGTAACTTCCTTGAGCCCTAATCCTTCCATTGAGTTCAATTTGGAATTTTATTTGTGATTCAAGTTGGTTTTGTAAGGACATAAGTCCATTCTAATTTCTTGCCCTAGTTTGGTTAGTATGTGCTTGATTAGGTGATTAAGGGTGGATGGTTTAATTTTGTGCCTTGCTTCTTGATTTATGCTTGTTGGTTGATAGGTTGCATGCTAGATGTGAATGGTTGTGTGTCCCCTGATTTTCTTGGTCCAAAATCTGCCCTAGGCAGTGCATGTTTGGCTGCTAGCTTAAGGGTGAATGATTGATGCTTGTTTGAATGAGATGCAAAAGTTAGAACCTTGCAAACCTAGGATTAGAGCTTTTTGGGTTTGGTTTGCATGGACCCGTTAGAGCTGCATGATTGTTCATGTGGGATGATAGAATACGCTGCATGCTTGCTATCTAGGCTCCCGCAAGTTCGGTTGAGGTAGTTTGCGCGAAATAGGACGTAAACTGGACTTAACAACCGAAACTGCCAATTCGGATTCCAAACTGGCCAGTTTCGGGAAAGTGGAAATTTAAGGCCTTTAGAGGCCGAATTGGGTGAAATGTAAAACATGAAAGTTGTTCGGAAGAGTTTTTCCTAGGGGGAAACCCGAAACGTTTCCCAAAATGAGACCCCAATGGCCTCCGTTTACCCCAAAACCCGTGGCCGATCCCTAGACCCAGTTTTCACTCAGTTTTTCGGGGTCAGCCAGTTTCAAACAAAAACTGGGACGAATCTAGGCCGAATTGGAATTTTTACAAAACACAAAAGTTTTAGTATTTTTCGAGAGCTACAACTTTCGTGAAGAAAACTTTTTCAGATTATGAACCAATTTTTAAACTGGGATCGTTTTTCGAAGGGTGCGCAGGGAATCCGAAAATTCCTGAACCACTAGCTTTACAAATGTTTCTAGAAAACTGTTTTTCTACTACAAACTATTGTTTTGATTATGGAAAACTGTTCCAAGGACAGTTTTCAACCTCAAATGATTTTATAAAGTACTAATCCAAGAGTTCGGATTTTTACGATTTAAGTAAAGGATTTTAATAAGTTAAGAAAGAAGTTTTGGGATTAATTTCCCTAAATTTTCCAAGTAAGGAAAATGAATTTTTCAAACTAGAGTATAGCAAGCGATTAGTTTTCGAAAGGTAACCGAGAGTTATACCCGAGTTACTGGATCAAGCCCACGGCCCAAAGGTTGACCCAACAAGGGTTGACCATAGTTGACCAAAGTTGACCATAGTTGACCATTGTTGACCATAATTAACTTTGATTGACTAACAAGTGGATTTTAGTTTGACCTTAAGGGTTACCCAATATAACCCTAAAGGACACTCGTTTGAGCTAAGATATAAGGTTAATTAAAATAACCCAATAATTATGGACAAGAATAAAGCCCAAGGTTTTTAAGAAAACCTAGCGGTATGTCAAGGGCCTTGCCCAAGAGGTTATCCAACGTAGCCTCTTAAGGAATAATCAAAGTTTGATTATTCTTAAACAATAGGATGACTAATCGTGACCAAGTGAGATATCAGGTATCGGGGACATACAACTAGGATTATGTAGGCATGTTGGTTAGATCACCAACATTCCACAATACTAATTAGAACCTCACCTATGTCATTCAACAAGCAGGAGGGAACCTGTAGCTGTACTCAGAAAAGGAGCAGCACTACGCAGGACATAGCAAGAGAGGTAAGTACAACTCCGCCTACAGCATAGGCCCTTTGTTGTTACTTGCCTAATGTGATGGTATGTTATGGCATGTGATGATATGTTATGGCGTGTAATGTTATGATATGTTATGAATGAGGTTATGTTATGTTATATGTTGTAATATTGTGACATCATGAAGCATGTTCACTAATGTTAAACCACCTGGTAAGAACAAGACAAGTAAGATGTTGTGTCGTACCGACTTGCCACAAAGGCGGGTTTAAATGGTATGGTCCATGGTTTGAGTTGGATTGGATGGCTACCTAAACTACTCCATGTTAAACTTTGTGTTTCATGGTTTGAGTTAAAACGGACTGCCGCTTTCAACCATTCCTTGGCTATGTACCACGGTACGAGCACACATGATAAGTAAAGAAATAGAACTAAGCTAAATTATGAATTCATATTTAATTCATAAGAGGTCATAATTGGTTCATGCATAATGTTATGTGTTTTGCGTCGCGGATGTAACAGTTGTACTTGCTGAGCGAAAGCTCACGTCTTACGTCTATGCTGTAGGTAAGCAACCTGCCAGCAATCTCTGATGCAATACTGTGGAAGGCTGGTGCTGCGGACTGTGAAATGTGGGATGGACACTGCCACGAATTTTGAAAAAAAAAATATATACTCTATAAAATATGTTGTAATGAAAATGGTTTTCACATTTTCATGATGTTTTAAGTATGAATGACAAAGTTTATGTATGTATGGCAAGCAAGTTGCCTCTTGTGGTACCAATCCGCATTAAGTCGGGTTTGGTATACAATTTGATTATAATGGCCTTCAAGGAGGGTTTGAAAGTTCGGTACTCGAGTAAGTACCTATTAGTAAGTATGAGTTTGAGAATGAAGTTCAAGTTCAAAGTTTTAAAATAAAGTTTAAAAGAAAAAAAAAAAAAAATTTCTCCCAAATTTTCCGCAAGTTTAAGTTAAGTATGTAAGTAAGGTGATGACCCGGCGTGGGAAGTCGGGGCGTTACACTGCTTCTGTCCAACTTCATGTCAATGAATAGGGGATCGACATTTCCTTCCATACAATGCTTCAAATGGAGCCATACCAATCGAAGCGTGATAACTATTGTTGTACGAGAATTCGATCAATGGCAGCTTTTGATCCCAGTTTCCTTTGAAATCCAGAACACATGATCTTAACATATCTTCCAGTGTCTGGATGGTTCGTTCTGACTGGCCATCAGTTTGGGGGTGAAATTCCGTACTGAACTTCAATTTCGACCCCATAGCATTATGCACACTTGTCCAAAATCGCGAAGTGAAACGTCCATCACGATTTGAAATGATCGATTTTGGCACTCCATGCAGTCTAACAATCTGGGATACGTAGACTTCAGCCAATTTCTCCACTGAATAGGTGACTTTGATAGCGATGAAGTGTGCTGATTTGGTTAGTCGATCAACAATAACCCAAATCGTATCATTTTCACTTGCAGTTCTGGGCAGTCCCACGACAAAATCCATAGTAATTTGCTGCCATTTCCATTCAGGAAGCTCTATTTTCTGTGATTCTCCACCAGGATGTCGATGTTCGGCCTTAACTTTCTGACAAGCTAGGCACTTCGATACGTATTCCGCTATCTCATTCTTTATGTTTGGCCACCAATAATTCTCTCGGAGGTCTTTGTACATTTTGGAAGCTCCTGGATGTACCGAATACGGCGTCTTATGTGCCTCTGACAATATCTGATCCTTTAAAAATTCAAAGTCAGGAACACAAATTCTTTCTTTGAAGTAGATAACACCATCAGCAGAGGTCTTAAACTCCTTATTCTTTCCGTCAAAAAGTTGTGCCTTTAACAGAAAATGATCTTTTCCTTGATGGCTCTTAATGGACTCCAATATATAAGACTAGAGAGTTAGGGCAGACAATCTTCCCGTTATCATCTCCATGTGAAAATCGGAGATTTCCTTATGAAGTGGCTTGGACAACAATTCCAAAGACATCAGCATCCCGGATGATTTCCTGCTTAGAGCATCTGCTACTTTGTTCGCTTTACCAAGATGGTAAAGGATCTCGCAATCGTAGTCCTTTAGGAACCGTCGTGTAAAGTCCGACATTACACGACGGTTTCAAGGAACCGTCGTGTAATGTACTTTTTGTAGTAGTGTGTACATCAAAAGGTCATAAATTCCCTTGGGATAAACATAGAGCCAGTCTGAACCAGCCTGCAATATAATCATTTACAAAGAAAAAGAAAATAAGGTGGGAATTGTTAGACTTAACTCTCAAGAATAAATGTAATAAATAAGAAAGCAAAATTTATAATAGAAATTACATTTTTGGCCTATCAGTAAATATTGTTGTTCTAATCGTTAGATTAATTTTTTAACGGTCTGATATATAAGTATACATTAAAAAATTTAAAGTGTAAAACACAGAATTGTTTCTAATTATAGATCAGATTGTTGAATAATTAATCAATGAAAAAAATAACAGTACCTACTGATAGGATAAAAATACAATTTTTGTCATAATTTTTTTTTTAAATGTAATTATGAAGATGATAAATGCTTATGTATAACGAAAAATAATGATTGATACACACCTTTGGACCAATGGGGACACCATTTCTTTGGGCTGCCACAGGAGTTCATAAGGTCAAAACTAAGAATATTCTATTAATCACTATTAATTAAATTAATCGTAACTGATTATTATAAATTACTTGTAAGGGTCGTTTGAGCGTCTGTGGTGTAGCTGGGATTCGCAGAACTGTTATGAGGAGCATAAGCTGCATAATTAGCAGTGTAGTAGTTTAGTCCAAGAAAGTCAAAGGACCCTTTGACAAGTTTGGATTCCTCTTTCGTGAACTTTGGTAATCTCTTTCCAACTAGAGATTTCATGCTTCTTGGATAATCACCATTTACCAAGGGGTCCATAAACCTGAAAAATAATAACATTAAAAGAAATCAAATGGACATTTTATTACTAGTAATATTATTGATTTAGAAGTAATATTATTAGTAATTCTCTTGGTTTATAATACCATCCAAACATGACATCAAGGGCTCGTACTGCAGCATCTTGATCTTGCTTTCTGTTAGAATATGGCACAAACCAGTCTGACACCAACGTTATTCCTATAATGCCCTTTTGAGTTACCTGCACAAAAACTTTTAGCCACTCATTAATTTACATAAATTAGCTCTAATTTCAATTATCCAACTTTTAGCAAGGGTTGTTTCTCTCTGTTTTGCATTCCTTTTTTTCATTAACGTTTATATAATATCTTTTTCTTCTTTTTTTTTTAATGATAAATTACTACAATAATCCCTAAATTTTTACTGAGGGTGTCGATTCATCCTCAAATTTTTTTTAATCAGTTGATCCCTGAATTTCTGAAATGGGTATAAATAGGGTCAAATAGCTGTTAACATATAAACGGATCTACGCCTGTGAGCTGCACATGAGCATAGTTAAAGGGGTAATTTCATAAAACAACAATTGAAATTAAAATTAAAGTGTAAAACATAAAACGTAAAAAAATTAAATTAAATTAGAAAAACAAATATGATATACTTTAAAGTTTAAACTCTCTTTCAAAAAAAAAAGAGAAAAGAAAAAAAAAAAAAAACCCCTATCTTTCTCTTTCTTTGCACACGTGTGTGCAGGTTGTGATCGTCGTCGACGATAGGGGGTGTGGTTGTCGCCGGGGTGGAGGGAGGGCTCGCACTCTGGGTTTCTCTCTCTTTCCCTTGTGTTCATTGTCGACTATAGTTGTTTTGCAGGGGATTGCGGTGGAAAAAGGGGTGGAGGGAGTGCTAGCGCGGTGGCTCTCTCTCGGGTTCACGACGGCGGTGCGAGGGGGGCGGCAGGCTTTGGGTTCGTGGGTTCACCGTCACCGTCGCCGTGCCGACATGTATGAGCAGAGGAGGAGATTCGAGCCTCGAACGGGCCTGGGCTCATGGGTCGAGGCTAGGCTGGCCTGAGCTGATCGTCGCTCCGATGGGCGACAACTTGGAGCTTCCCTTCCGGATGCTCTGCTGGAAGTACGACACCACCGTAGCCTACACTGCCATGTTGCACTCCCGCATCTTCACCGAGAACAAGAAGCATCGTAGCCCAGAGTTCACCACTTGCAAGGTACTTCTTTTAGGCCTTGGCCTTAAATCAATTTTTCTGTTCTTTAAATTCTATCTATTTGGGTATTTTGAAGCCTTTTTTTTTTTTTGCCCCAGTCAATTTTATATTTTGGGATCTAATCCTGTTGAAACCCTTTTTTTTCTTCACAGGACGAAGATGATGAAGACTAACTGAAAATTGGGTGTGTGTGTGTTTTTGTTTTTGTTTTTTTTTGTTTTTTGTTTTTTTTGTTTTTTTTTTTTTTTTTGCGTTTAAAAAACAAAATTTCTCAAGGGTTATTTTAGTAAATTCAATAAAAATGACACAGTCAATACAATTTTCATCCAAATTTTAACACTGTTGTTAAGGGACCATTATAACAATTTACCCATTTTTTAATTATATAATGGAAGGGATAAAGGATGATGGTGCTAGAGGGGTGTCGATCTAGTCGGAATGGTCTCAGTGTACTTACTGAAATCTATCACAATCATTTACCAAAAAAAAAAAAGTGACCTGATATTTTTCCTTGTATAATTTGACGGCAACAGCATGTGAGAGTAGTTGATGATGGGTCACCAAGTATGGTTCTGTCCCTGAATCCCCACCCGTACAGTTTAAGTTTTGCCACTTAGAACATCGACCTGGCGCTAAAGTCCCTATCGCATAACCACCATTGGAGTAAGAATATGGCTCATTCAAGGTGATCCAATGTTTCACCCTATCTCCAAATTCCTTGTAACAAAGCTCTACATAATCCTTAAAATGGTTCCTATATTTTAGATACACATTTCATGTAAGAGAATTGGAAACCAAAAGCGTAGATATGATAGATCTTACTACACTTCAGGGATATTTTGGTTTAATCAAGTTGGCAATGATTTTTGAATATTACTTACACAATGTGAGGGCTTAAGAAACCGCCATACTCATCCTCTAAGGTTTGGGGAAGATCCCAATGAAAGAGAGTCACAAATGGCTTCAAACCTATATTAAACATTATATTGGGAGCAAAATTTATGTAAGATTTAAGTACATAAGATAGGAGAAGTATATATATATACACTAACAATGAATGATATAGGATTAAGTGAAATAATCACCAACCATTGGCTAGGAGTGCGTCGATGAGATTGTTGTAATACTTGATTCCTTCCTTGTTCACACCCCCACTAAGTTTTCCATCTGAAAAAAGAGTTAATAACAAATATAGATAATTTTAAGTACTGAAGAAATAAAACCTAATAAAAAAGGGGCATGCAATAAGAAGAAGAAGAAATTAGGGGGTCATGATTGAAAACAACAAAATAATTAATTACTTACTTGGCAACAACCTGGACCATGAGATAGAGAATCTATAAGCATCCACATTCATATCCTTCATAAGCCCCACATCTTCCTGCATTATGCGAAACAATTGAGTAGATTGCTTTAGCAAAAAAAAAAAAAAAAAAAAAAAAAAAAAAAAAAAAAACTTATGTCGTCATTTATTTCAAAGAAAAATTTATTAATATATTTGTTATATTCTTTCACCTTGTAGCGGTGATATTCATCAGTTGCCACGTCCCCGTTGCTTCCATCCGTTATCTTTTCTGCAATGCACCACATGAAACTTCTTCGAATCAGGATGGAAGTAAACAAGGGGGAAAAAAAATGAAAAAAATGAAAAAAAGATCTATCTAGCTGGATGCTAATTATAATAATACGGAATACGGAAATTAGTATTATGGCCTTTACGTGTTTTTTTATTTTTTATTTTTATTTTAAATAAAGGGTGAGAAGGAAACTAGCATCTTGATGATTTAGGACATCTTAATTAGACTAACACCTCCTAAATCACATATCTCGTACTAAACTCTCAACTCTAATAATTCATTAAAAAGAAAAAAAAAAAAAAAAGAAAAGTCATAAGAAAATAATAAAAGCAAAATAATTCCCAGCTAGTTCTTTTCTTTATTTCTTTGGATCCTTGAGTTCTAATACGATCACGTATGTTCTAATTTATGTTAGTAACTTGTAACTTATTTTACTTAAAAGGAAAACTTGTAACTTATCTGAGGAAAAAATAATGAAAGGACAGAAGTGGGAAAAACTTGTCTTTTTCTAGAAATTAGAGTTGTTTTTGTTGTTGGTTTTTTTTTTTTTTTTCCCCCCTAAATTATATAGCGCTAGACACTTGCGTGAATGTTAGATGCTACACACACACACACACACACACACACACACACACCTACGCCTCGTTAATGGAAAATTTGGTAAAGCACATGTTTGGACGGACCTTTAGGTATATATTATTACGAAAGTATTTTACTCAATCACGCGAAACTTTAATTCCCAACGACTTCTCAACTCTCAAATATTTGTGGTGTTTGGGCGACATTGCGTATGACACATCAGATGAGTTATGGATAATTAATTAGTTTAAACCATGCGATAAAAAATCTCTGCCAAACCCTTTGACTTTTCTTTTGACAAATAATGCTTAGAAAATCAGAACAAACTTTAATAATTATTAGATAGAGTTTAACGCACGATATTCATTTATCCACCAAAAAAAAAAACGTACGATGTTCATTTTGTTTGGAAAAGAAAACGTAGGATATCTTGCTTTTATATAATAGTTGTCTTATTCCGTCATTTATATGTGTGTGTGTGTATATATATATATATAATATTTAAATAAACTCATATCTTGAAGCTGATGAATTGAAATTTTTGACAGAATTGCCAATATGAAATTGAGCACAATTTTACAAAGAAATTGCACACTTGTCTGAAACAGAAAGAGAGATCATCAGCAAAGGAATTCAGATGAAGAGACAAACCCGGATATTTGTGAGTGAAAGTATCCCATATACTCGGTCCTCTACCACCTTCTTTCACAGCACCTTCGTACTGCACCTCAAAAACACAGATGTTATGGATCTATATAACTTCGACATTGTAAATTAATACTTAAAAAAAAAAAGCCTTAATCAGAATTACTTGATAAGATGATGAAGCTGTTCCGAAGATGAAATCGACAGGGAAACTGCTTCGGTTGAGTAAAACGGTGTCGTAGTGAGCTGGTATTATTTCAGCTAAACTAGCTGCATAGCGAAAAAGAAGCAGTAAGAGGCTTAAGGTGAGGGGGACTTGTGATGCCATTTGTATTGATGAATGTATATATTGTTCATATATAGTTAAAATATTATTGTTGTCTCCACCATGTACATATTTATAGATGCCTGTCTTTATATAGAGGGGGAAAAAACCTTAATTAACGCGTCATGCAGTTCAGATTGACAAAGAATAATATGTTTTTTTTTATTAATTGCTTCTTTATTCGTTAATTTTCATTAATTAATATCATATAATTTGACAATATCTTCCAATTATATATCTTCATTGCCCTCTTATCCAATCTGATATGATCTGTTTGCCTTGTCAACATTGAACTAGTCCTCATTTTAGTCGAGCCCACGTGGTTCTTTATCTTCTTATTTTGTGGAAAATAATTCATGAAGAGAAAATTACGTACGTACAGTTGGAACACCAAGGCAATGGGTACTCTAGCCAAACAAATTCTGAAGCTTTCAAAGTTTATAATTTCTCTGCACGTACTTTGAGAATTTTTTTATCGTCGGCCTTTTTCCTTACGGTTTAATGCACAAAACTTAGAAGCTTTGAATTTTTTTTTTTCCATTTATTTTTAATTTCATGTGAGATAGATTGATAAAAAGAGAATTATACTGATTTCTGTTACCGTCATTTATGTAAAAAAAAAAAAATGTTTGATGCATGATTCGAATTTTCTGTGTGTCTTCTTATTAAAGCTATCTTCGACATGTAAAATATATATTGATCATATTAATGTGTGTGTATATATGTAGACCATGATTCTGCAGACGTGGTTGAATTTTGACCTTGTATATATACAACTGGAAATTATAATATGCCTCGTGCAATTGAATGTAATTAGTCGTCACGAATAAGTAACCGATAGACGAAATTGTTTCTCAATATATAAATAAATAATAGAGAGGAAGAATTAAAACCTCCATTCAAAAATAAAAAATAAAAAAAGAGAAAATCTAACCTTTATGGTACTTAAACAGATAAATAATAATCTTAATAATAATAAAATTTTTATAGAAGGCAAATGAAATACACGAGGATGCGTTGCTGACACTTCCAAGTTCGCACGCAATATATAATAGACCTCGAGTATTATATAAGCATGTTAACAACTGCCGTGTCAGATAACCATGTCCTAATGATAATGGATTATTATGATAGATCAATAATCAAATGTTTGATAGTTGAGTGATTTTTTTAAACATCTTAAATATAAAGACTTATTTTCTACCAGTCTAATACTCGATAGAGAGTATTTGAGATCACATTCTTACAAATTCTTACAAATAACACATTCAATGAGATTTGAGTGGCACACTTGTGATTGAAAGATAAGACCCATCCTTCTGTTAGCATCTAGGGAGACCTTTTAGTAACACCTTAGAAAAATATGCCTATACTGATCTTCCCTAGCTAATTTTTCTTTCTTTAAAGAAAAAAAAAAAAAAAGAAAGAAAGAAAGGAACTGCCGTGTAAGTAAATTGCCTAATTTCCTGACCTCTAGTCTCTTTTCTAAACTCGGCTGCTCTGGCGGTGGAAGAAAGTCGCCAATGAAATTGGGTTGCTGGCCAAGCTGAATTTTTATGTGTGGCGTGTTCTATTCTATATGGAAAGTCGTGGCAAATTCTATACCTCATTTGTTATTTGCTTCTTAAAAGTTCTACGCGTTGAATTAGTAAAATAAAATAAATAAAGAATTTGTTTCTCCTTCCTTAACATTTAACGATATTTAATGAAGGTGGACATAGAGGGAAAAAGGGGGTGAGGAAGCACAACCACTACCACACTAATTTATTTTATCCTATTTTTGATTTTTTATTCTTTTTTCAATGTTAGGGTGGCGGATTTAGTTCAAACTCTCTATATGTCCTTTTTGTGAATTAAAAAATTATATTTATTAAAATAAAAATAAAAATAAAAAGATCTAATTACAAGCTTAAAATAAGAGGAAGAACAAAACAAAACTAGAAAACAACCAAATAATTAAAAACAAACAATACAAAAAAGAAACCATCAATAGAGAGAAATATTTGCTCAATTTAAACCCCTTCTCTTTACAAGATATAAGCTTGTAAAAGATCCTTTTCTCTTTATAATTTTTGCTCAATTGTCTTCTCAAAATATTCAGCTACGCTAGTTTTTGACAAGAACCACGAAATGACAAATTCTCTCTCTTTCTGAGTAAGTATACAATTGTTGAGTTCATAGTCTACTTCAAGTTTTGATCCTTCAAAATGTCTTCATGTATACTACATCTCTTGCTCGAACATTACAAGACTCCATCATGTTGTTTTTCTTTTTTCTTTTTACAACATTTTTTTTTTCTCATTTATTATTAGTTACTTGAGTAAACCCTTCATCATCTAGTACTTGACTGGCCTAGTTTTTAATAGCAATCATGTTCATCTCTTTACAAGTGTTGATAAGAGAAACATGAGGCGCGAAATGAAGCTTAATAGAAAGTGTGCCCATACCATTAGTGGCCGTAACCGAAATAGGAGATCCTTGGAACTAGTTGTCACCCTCCGTAACAAGCTATTCAGA